>JARYGA010023923.1:0-40097 GCA_030545235.1 Helianthus tuberosus | reverse complement strand
AGATCTGTAAACATATCTGTTAAATTATGGGATTGTTCTATATTTTTCAATATTGATTTCAACTGTTGTTTTGATATTTGTGATGTTTTCATTAAATACTAAAGTATGAACCTCAGATTAACAAAACCTATGATTCATAAAACATTAGTGTTTTGTTTTTCTATAAAGAGGAAATTGAAACTTTAGTCATTCAGATCTTATGTGTTGAAAACAGGTTGAGTTCCTCAAAAGGACAAAATCAACTATGTTAAAATACATTAAGAAAATTCACAAAAACTCAGAAGTGTGTTTGTCTCAAAACTTTTGATGTCAATAGAAAAGAGTATAAACATAAAACACTTATGAGTCAAAGTTTAGGGTAATAATGGTCATTAAGCAACTATGTGCATTCATCTGTTCAGAAAAAGGTTTTTGATTCCAGTGAATGAACTCCAAAGAGGACTAGACAAATGTTCAAAAATTTATCCATGTGTCCTCAGGTTTGCAATCAACTGACAAAGAAAATGGTACCAAACAGTGGTCAAAATTTTGTCAAAATATTCTACCACTGATGTCAAATCACTGACCATCTTCATAAAACTTGAGAATGTTATGATTATGTTTTCTATTGAAAATTTACCAGATCCTTTTTTATACTATTCTCAGAAAATCCTTTAACCATTTTTTTTCAAAGGACTTTCTCGAATAACCAGGATATATCATTCATTTTTTTTTGGATATATTTGAAACTTTTGCTTGTTTTTGTTGGCAATAGTTTCAGCTCCTGACAGGATGTAATACCTTATTTTTGGTGGTATTGTTGTCCTCATAAATGGGTCAAAAGGAAATGGTACATATGTCATGATCATGTCATACTCAGGTTTGCTCCTAAATTTTTATCAAAGGTTGATTGCAAACTGTGCTTAAATTACTAGGGTACTCATGTGTTAATTGAATATTAAACGAAAATGAGTTGCCTTAGCAAAAAGTTTTCATCATCTGGGGTACTAAACCACTGTCTTTCAAAATTGACATGTGGCAAAACCTTGAATGAAAATCTTCAAAACTGTTGCTGAAACACCTGTCCTTCAGAATTGTACCATTTACCCTAACCACTGTTTTGTTCCAACGTCTGATCTCTAAACACTGTCCACTGCTGAAAGTTAACCACTGATCCCTCATTTTCTTGAAAAGCACTGATGCTCAAAATCAGTGTCTTATCCACTGATATGCTATCCACTGATAGTAAAAATCATCCACTGCCCATAATTTTTACCGTTGTAACCACTGATGCTTGATACGTCAGTGGCTCTTAAAACAACTGTTCTCCATACTTCATCCGTCTCATCAGTGTTTGACACGTGGTCAGTTTTTAGCCCTCAGATCGTAATAACCGCTGCCACATCAGCGATCATTTTTTAAATAAAACCCTGCCCTAAACCCCCAAACAGGGTTTTACACTGTCGAATTGAATTCCAAAATTCTCTTCACAAAAGCAGTTTCCAACCCTTCTTCTCAAAATCTTCAAAAAAACGTTCTTCGTTCTTCTCCGTAAAAATGACAAAATCAAAGTCAAAATCAAAATCAAAACCTGAATCACCATCACCTTCACAAGAGATCGCTCAAAAAGCCGAAGAATCCATCGATATACCATTCAAACAATCTCACAATTATTTGGGTTTACTCACAAAACCCAAAGACAACCACACTTTCGACTCCATCATTGATACATTGTCTGCATCAAAGTACAAAACTTTGTTGACGGCAGATGCTCCCATTTACTTGCAAACCCAGAGAGAGTTTTGGAAAAAGGCGTCGCTTGAAAAACAAGACGGAAAAGTCATAGCCATTAACTCCTCAATACAGGGTAAAGCAGTTCAAATAACCCCACAGTCGATCTCCGAAGTCTTTAATCTCAACGATCAGGAAGGTAAACTCTCTTTTGAGAAAGCCGAGATGAAAACTGATTTCGTAAAAAGGGGATATGCAGAACAATCAAAGGTTGATACCTTACAAAAAGGTTATTTTCCGTCTGCTCCAAGATTTTTATTTCACACACTTTTGATGTGTGTTTCAAATAAAACAACATCATTTAATGAAATACCATTGAAGATTCAATGCCTGGGGTATGCCATTTTGAATAACAAAGATTACAACTATTCCCAGGAAATCTTCAATGACTTAGTGAAAAATGTTGACAACAAAGCATTTTTACTTTTTCCAAGATTTTTGAGTTATTACTTTAAACAAAAATTTGTAAAGGAAAATGAAAATTTGCCAAAACAAGGTGTTCATTGTCAAATAAAAAGCTTAACAAAAGAAACATTTTCAAGGATGATGGAACCAATAAAAACAAAAGCAGGGGTACCTGAGTAGATTTTAGCGGTTACAACTGCTCCTCAGGTATCAGCTGCTGAGCCCACTGCTCCAGGTGATCATAGCAGCACAACCACTGTTTTGAAACCCACACCTGACATCACCAAAAAGACCAAAAGAAAAACATCCAGAAAACCCACCATACCCAAAACAAAGGCAACTCTGGAAGATGAGATCCCAGAGGAAATGCCTGTGACAACACAAAAGTCACCACAAACCACTGCTGCTATTTCCTCACAGCAGTTGGAAGAAAGATCTCAACCCAAGCCTAAAACTCCTCCTGCATCCTCACAAAAGGATCAGGTTGTAAGCACAGGGACACCACAATATGAAGCTCTGAATCCACTTGGATACATCTTCCTCAGTCCTGATCCCAAGGACATGTCTCTTTCAACTCCCATCCCCTCACCAATAATAATGCCACAATCCATGCTACCTTTGTTGCATGCAGCTGCTATAGCTCAGACACAAACCAGTTCCTCTCTATCACCTGTTACTGAGAGTATACCCCCACATGTGACTGGGTTTGATGCTACTACTCCTGCTATCCCAGCAACAATTGAGGAGGTTACACCCCCTGAGTTACTAGTAACTCTCGGTGGTAGTTCAAGTGGAGCAGCAACTACAACTGGTGGATCAACAGGTCTCCAGTTGGCCAGTTGTTTCATAAATCAGACTCCCTTGAAGGCAATTTCTTCAATAGCACCAATGTTAACCACTAGTGAGCCTATTTTGACCACTAGTAACATCAAAGGTTTATCAAGTGCTGAAGAAAGAAGTCCCCAGTACCAAGAACAAGGGGCATCAATGGGTGATTTTTGGGACTCTGTTTCTAAGACACACATTGATATAACCACTGCTGGTGGGGATTCAGATGATCCTACTAAAGTAGGTGATGATTCAAAATATAAGGAATTGACGGGCAGAGTTGACAAACTTGAAGAATCAGTTGCTGACATAAAGGAGATGGTGCAAGAGATTTTAAAAGCTCAGAAAGCACAAGCCACTGCTGTTCCTGCTCAAGCACCTGCACAACATGCATTTGCTGCAAATGAGCTTTGGAATACTTTTCAACCCATGCTTGAAGCACAGCAACTTATGGCTGACAAAAAGCATGCTATTCAAGTACAAATGCTGACAAACATGGTTGAATCAAGATTTAAAGACACTCAAGCAGATATCAAGGCTATAAAGGCTAGCATTCAAAGTGCCTCTGGCAAAGTTCCTTCTTCCATACCATTTCTTGTAAACCCCCCTTCAGATAATGCCAAAAAGGGGGAGAATAACAAGCTGTTGGGAAAAATGAATAGGATGGGAATAGAACATGGCCTTCATATTGAGCCTGAAAAAGAAAAAGAAAAAGAAAAGCAGGTCTCAAAACCTGTTAGCCAAACAGCTGATACAACAGTAGTTACAAAAACTGCTGTCAGTAGCCAAACAGCTGCCATGTCATCAACACACACCACTCTACCACACACCACTACAACTACTGCTCCACCATCATCATCTACAATCATACCATCACCACTGCCTCCTGTCATAAAACAGAAGACAACAGATGTTACAACATCTGTTGTAATGACAACAGTGATTGAAACACCAGTTGTTTCAACCACTGTCAGTCAATCACTGTCACAAACCACTGCTATCCAATCTACCACCACTGATCCACCCAAAACATCATCTGCTCCTTCTTCATTAAAAGGAGAAGGAATCTCATATCAGATGATGATTCACCACCACCATCACCACCATCAAAAACTACATCACCACTTCCATCCCCTGCTCGGAAGCAGAAGACAACTGCTGACATATCAGCAGTTGTAATGCCAGCAGATGTTGAGACACCAGTTGTCTCAACAGCTGTTAGTCAGTCATCCACCACTGCTCTCACCTCTCCTACTTCGCAGCCAAAGCTCTTCAACAGAAAAAGAAAGCCAATACCTGCCGATGAGAGTACACATGATCCTAATGCTGCACAACATCCACTGGAACTTGAAGCTATCAAAAATGAGATGAGGCAATTCTATATAGAAGAAGATCCTTCAAAAAGGAGATTCTCCTCACTCATAGGCTACATGCCACCAGAGGATATGGATGATTACCTCAAACTCAAGGCAAGGCAGGCTAAAGCAAGAGCTAAATTTGAAAGTGAACGTGAACGTCTAAGCGAAGAAGGCATTGCTAAAAGACTGGATTTCTTCCTTGAAAAGGTAAAGCAGATGGAAGAATTCGCACAGGAACTAATCAAAGAAAAGGATGAACAACGCAAAGAGCTAAGAAAACAATATCTTGCCTACATTATGAAAGAAAAATTCTATCCTGCTGAAGAAAAACAGTTTGAAGAATGGCCAATAATCGCTCTAAAGCATGAGGCTGAGAGGATTGACAAAATTAAGAATGATCCTACAAAGAAGAAAAATGCTCCAAACTGGAACAAATTCAAAAAGCTCATTGCTGACTTCACTGCTGAGTATAAAAGAAAGAAAAAGGAGCTGGTGGATGCAAAAAATGGATACTGCTGAAGCCATATCAAAATGGTCAAAACAGCAGACTGATGAAGCCTACGAAAGGCTGAAGAAAAGAAAGATAACTGTTTCAGGCACTTCTAAGAAGCAAGAACAAATGATGAAGCTTGAACAGAAGATAGGAAACCTCGACACACTGTTCCGGTCTACTTTTGTAACAAATCAAGAAGAGGGAGAACAACTGACTGAAGAAGAGGTAATAGAAAAGGAAGCAGAGTACTTCAAAGATACCATCACGAAAATGGGTCTAAAAGAAGAAACTTCAACAAAGCTTCAAAGCCTTTTTAAGGCATTAAACAAACCTGCATCTCCAAACACTGCTAAAGACAAGACAGAAGCTGAAAGACAAGAACTTATTGAACAAGAAACTGCAGAAGATATAGCTGCAGCAGACAAAGTCACTGAAGAAGCTTTCAAAAGAATGTCTGAAAGTCTGCAGATGTTTTCAAGGCCATCATCCCTCAACTCATCTTCAAATAAGTCTCTCCCAAGAAACCCACTTGGCTTAAAAATACTAAAGTGGATGTCTGATCAAAAGACTCACGTATTGACCCTGGTCAGAGCCAATGGCGAAGTGAAGTACATATCAAAGAAAGAAGCACTAGGCCTTAGTGTTCAAGATTTGCAGGATCTCCTTGAACTTACACTGTGTAGGGATGAGGATGACTAGAGTGCACAGGAATTTGAAGCTGAATTCAAAGATCAAGCTAAGGCACTCTTGATGAGTAATAAAGGTCCTGAATAATGAAGGGTTTTGGCATTATATGTTCCAGGGGGAGATTGTTGGGATTGAACCCTACCAGAGGAACAGATAATGTAAAGCCAAAACCAGGTCACAACAGAGGATTCACAATAAGCAACAGTTTACACTTTGCTCTCCCCTTGAAAGTGATTTATAACAACTGATGGTCTCTATCTGCTGCTCATATTCAACTGCTGTTGTCCTTTCAACTGCTGATGAAAACCCTGAAGTATCCAACACTGCTGGTCCTATCTACTGATGATAAAGCACTGCCTAGTCAAGGACTGATCAACCTTGAGGAAAGCACTGACATAAAGAGAAAGCAGTTGTTTAGTGAAATATCTGTTTTATGTATAGTCAGTGGTTAGGTTAGCAGTGTTTGTGTAAGGACAGTAGATACAGGTTGTTAGGCTGTTAGACGTCGCTTTCATGGTGACGTCAGCTGAGATACCTCAGTGGTTTGGATTGCCTATAAATGTAACAGTACCCTGTACTGTTACATTTGATTGACTGAGCGAGTTTTTCTCCTCATGTCTAATCCTTTCATCTTGTGTGCAACCAACCTTGGGGCATCAGGCTGAGGGGGAGTTTAGTTTGTAAGCATATCTGTAATCTTTTGCTTTGATTTATAAATCTTTTGACTCTATGAGAAGCAATTGTTTATCAAACTATTTTCTCCATTTGATTGTGTTTACAAAGTTTGTCTTCATTTCCGCTGCACTTTACATGTTTTCATATTTACAAATCATTCCAAACATACAAACAAACACAATCATGAGAGCCTCCGATCCTAACACTTCGGAACCAACAGAATCGTTTCCTCATCAGTTTGGACATCCGACACACCAGCCTTTTTAACCTTTGTTGATGACAGAGAGGTGCTTTCTTCAACTTCATAAACGTCAGCCAGATTGCGCTTCAGTTCCGCGGACGAAGTCTTGGAACAATCTTTAGATGTGCAATCGGGTGTGAAGCTATCACCAATAGAATCCACAGCATCCTGTATGATATATATTCAAAATTAGAAACTATATAACATGTTTAAAGCATTTGGTATTTCGTAACATCAACTTAAAATACATACCTTTAGAGCAAAAGGGTTTTGATTCGATATATCACTAAGTGAAACATCAGCAGCAGCCTCGTCCACACCCTGCAATTCAAAAAATAATAAGGCTAGACACAACAAAAATGTTTAAATTTCTAACATATATTTAATTAAAAGGTTTGTATTTAACTAACCTGATCAACTGGAATTCGGCTCTCCAACGATTCAATTATTGCTGGATCATTCACCAACTTATGAACAGCATAACCATCAATATGGTTGTCAATATTAAATTGACTAAATTGAATCTTGAAAGCATACTTTTTATCATTGAATGCTCTAAACTGATAGAGAATGGTTTTCTCTACCAAAGATGCCTAATAAAAATGAATAAAAAATTATTTAAAAAAACATAATAATCCGATTTAGACATTATTAATATGCACCTTAAATAACAACTTAAGTAAATAATGATATGAAACACTCTACCTGATCCACTCTTGACTTCTCAAGCAATTGAATTGCAGTCATACCCAACATTTTTCTAGATTCACGGTCAAACAAAGTCAAGGAGGCAATAGCTGCATGATCTTGTACTCTAATTGGAATCCTAAAACTAAATGCACAAAAAGTATTTTAGAAATAAATACAACTTAGTATTGTAAAGTAGAATAACATAAGCATAAATATTATAAAAATACAAAAAAATATAAATAACTTGCATCGGTGTGGCATTCACAACCTCCTTAGGACATTCAGGATTTGAGCAAAGTAAAACTTGTTTAAACTTCGGTTCCTCAGAACCGTCTTCAGCTTCCTCGATGACCATAGTTGTCTCCACCTTCCGATTGCACTCTTCACAACCAAGGTAGTACCAATCATCTTTATCATCCACACCCATGATCGTACCAATAACTATCACCTCACAAGGCTGAAATAAAATGAAACAAAATAGAGTTATACATATAAATTTGTTTCAAAAATTTTGTTTAATGTATTTACTTAAAATATTAAAAAGTTGACACAAACCTGATCAAATAGCGTAATATCACGGAAATTGGTAAACTGATGCTTCACTAAAAAGTCATCCGCAAGACTTGTGCTTCCAGATGAACCAATTGACTTCTGACCATTAGAGGATGTTTTACATATCTTCTCAACAAACCTATTTACAATAAAAAAATAAAAAATAAATTAAAAACATCAATAAGTATTTCATATTATTTTATAAACTGTTTACTTGGTTCTGAATGAACGAATCTCCTCTATGTCAGAATTGATAAACAGCCTTGTTATATGGAAAGCATTAGATAGCGTTGTCTTCCCTGGGCAAAAAAATTAATATCATAGATTATGATATTCAATTTCGTAAATAATATAAAAATATAAATAATATTAACAAAGTTTATAAACAGTAAAAACCTTTATACTTGTTGAAACTACCAAACTGCACAAGCAAAACAACATGAACTTCTTCTTTATGCATCTGAATATAACCAAACATCTCATCGCAGTACTCATCCCATAAAGTGCAGTTTAACTTAATACCCCTACATAAATATAAATTAAACACATCAAAGGAAATCATGTAAAAAATATATAATACAAAAGCTGCAATCAAAATAAAAATGAAATTTAATAAACATACTCTTCATCCAGCAATTGCAAATTCATGAATTTGCTATCCTTTCCTATCTTCGTTTTGGTCATTTCTGGTTCAGACCACTCATCTACATATCCAATAAAATCTGAAAAAAATTGATTAATAAGAAATGTAATCAGAAATTTTTTTTTTAAAATAAAATTCAATATTTATATAACTTTTTAATTTAGCATGTTGTTGTCATAGATATGATGAAATACAAACCAACTCGATACTTGACATCGACTTCACCAGCTTTAATGGATTCAAATGATGCTAACCGAATACCATATACACTTCCATCAAAGTTCTCACACTTTTTAACAGATGTATCAAAGTTTAAACTAATAGCATGTTCTTTTTCAAAGTGTTTGAAAGTTGACTTAATGACAGAAAGTTGAGATTTATAAATGTAATAAATTTCATTTTCATTAAGCAAAATTTCTTGTTTTTTCATAAACTTGCTCCAAACAGTTGCCTGCATCCTAGTCCCCTAATAAAAAATAAATTAAAATTGGTTAGTATAAAGAACAATATAAAAATTAAACTAAAATTTTAAAAACATATGACATTAAAACAAACCTGCTCATCCATAACCACCATTTCAATACCAAGGGTTTCTCCTTCTCTCTTTGGATTCATGCGAATCCAAAGTCTTAACACCTTCACCTTTATGGTAAACAACTTGGATCTCCAATCAAGATTGTTTAGAAAAGTAATATTGTTTTCATCCATTTCGATGAAATACGATCTGAGAATAGGTGATTGATATTAGAAAATGGTTACTAATTGAATTAAAATGAATCTACTTAGTAAATATATATACAGATTTCGGGAAATTATTTTTGTAAAGTCTAAAAATCAGTTTATTATTAGAAAAAATTATAACCGAAATTATGCTAATGCATTTTAAGAAATGGAATTAAATATAAAAAAACTTACAAATCTTGACGGTTTTAAAAACACTTCCATAATAAATTTTATTTTTTTTAAATTTATATCAAAAGGACTATTTATATATTACAAAATGATACTTTAATTTAAGAAACCCGTTTAATACACATATTTAAAGAAAATTCAATTACTTCCAAAAAAAAAAACAATTATTAACACCAACATTTGATTATTTTAGACATTTAACAAATTCCAAAAAAGCCGAAAATATTTAGGCACGTATACCAATTTAAATAAAATAATCATTATATTCAAAAAAATTAAAAACAACATCCGAAATTCCCTAAATATATTTTAAAAACTATTACCATCGATGGTGCGAATGACCGCATTCTTATCTGGATAATCAATCTTCTGAATCCATTCACCAAATTTTGCCGGAAGTTTCTGTTAAAATAACAGATAGGTATCGTTAATGCTAATTAGACGATTAGTTTTCACAACGGATTTATTAAATTACTTTCATTTACTGGAATAAAAAGCTTATAATATAAAAACTCACAAACGATTTTTTGTCATTCTTCCATACACGGGCAGCGAATCCGTAAACCATATCGCCTCTCAACGTACGAAAAGTAAATAACAACATAAAATTGAGTTTAACATAGGATCAATAAAAAATACTGTCTATGATGAATTTTGTGAATTCCATTCGCTCGTCGAAAAGATGTTACAGTCAGGCTCAGATATTTGTGAAAAAATTAAAGCACCATGGCTGCAAGGGAGGTTGCATATGAATGTCTACCATCCTTCAACCCTGCCAAGCCAAGGTTCCATATTCAACAATATTTAATCAGAACTTCAAACTCATCATAGCCTTGACGAAAACTCTAAAATAGAAAAGGGGGAACAGAAGAAACAAAGAAGGAATGACACAAGGGTAATCAAACCACAGTAATCGTGTCCGTATCATCTCAGTTGCAGACCACACCCTTTTCTAGTCATCATCTTAAAGTGAAACTGAAATTCATATAAACAAACAACATGATATCAGGTTTTATATAAACAGAGAATCCAAAATCGATATTCAAATAACATTCATTCAGTAAATCAATAAATAACAAAACCATCGAGGATTTGATTTCCTGCAAAATTAGATCAAATTCAGTTAATGCATCGAATAAAACTTCAAACATAACAAACGGTTACAATTTAACGAACAGAATTGAAAAACCAAAATATTCGATTGAAAAACCCCAATAGACAAAACATATATACACCGATTGTTAAATCAATAAAATGAAGAAGAAGATATCGGAATAATTACCTTTCAAAGAAACCCTTACATACCAGCAAATCCGTATAAGAAAACGATATTCAAATCACATAAACAAACAACATCATATCGGGTTTTAAAACCCTAAGAAAAAAGGAATAAGCTAATTGATCTTCAAATCATGTACAATAAATTCATACATCCTCACATAACAGACAATACATCACAAATCAAAGTACAACAACCCATTCGAACAAAATCGATCAATAAGATGATGAAGAATATATCAGAATCATTACCGTCGATGACGATGACTGTTGAATATTTGAATATTGATTAAACCTCGTATTGGATGGGATCGATTGAGAACGCAGGAACCAAAATCGCCTATTAGGGTTTCTTTGAAACGGTTAGAGTAATGAGAGAGAGAGATGAGAGTGCGTATGTGAGAAGCCAATGGAATCCCCATCCGTGAGGTATGCCACTTGTCACATTATTAGCCATTTGCCATGTCATTGCTTATGTAGATGCTTAGGTGGCTTGCTCCATTGGGTGACATGTGTCCCCCAATGGTTTGCTTTATTAGAGATATAGATGTTTAGTAAAGGACCTGACGTCAAACCATGAATCTGCTCCTCTATAATATTTGCAGTCAGTGACGGAGGCAGAATTTTTTTCCTGTTGTGTCAATTTTTTTTCCCGTTATACCGGTATATTATAACCTAGAGTCAGAATTTTCGGCTCCGGTCGAGTTGGTTGGGTCGAATCACAAAATAAAAGCCAATATTAAAGTAAAAGTACAATGTCATTGAACAAAACACATAATAAAAATATGAAGTTATTTAAAATATAGGTTAAGAATTCAAATAAAATAATTAGACAAGGGCTATAATGGTTATTATGTTAAAATGAAAAATGGGCCATTATTTCTTTAGTTATTTACAGAATTACAGTCCACTGTTAAAAATTAGTAAATTGGGCATAATATTAAAAATATAAATTTGTTTAGTTTTTCTTTCATGCCTAACTTTGACACTTCATTTTCAAAACGGTCAACACTACAAGGATTGATTTACCAACATCAAACCGCCTTTGGTCTAGCGATACTAATGTATTTTGTCTTTTCAAGTGGTGATGGTTCAACCCAGTAGCAGACAAAAAAGTGTAGTTTAGTAAAATTAAAGAGTGTGAGTTGTCGTTCTAAAACAATTACATACCTTATAAATAAAATATAATTTTGTTTAGTATGTAAAGGTTTTAGAAAAAACAATGTTTTCACATCTTACAGATAAATTACATTACATTTTCGGATATTACATATTAAAAGAGAAAAATGTTTGTTCATAAGTTAGAAAAATGTGTGCATAAGACTAGGGATGAGCTCGGTACCAGTAACGAAAATACCCAATACGATACGGTTCAGTATCGGTATTTGAAGGTAAAAACCGGTACCGAATCGGTATAAGTTATTGACGGACCGGTACCAAAAATGTCAAAAGTCGGTACCAAAAATATATCGGTTCAGGAAATTTAGTACCGGTACCATGTGCTCATTCATAAAACATAACATGCATACATAAAAACATCAATCCTAGCAAGGATCAACAACACATACCAAGAGTTGGGGAATCCTATCTATTAGCTTATCACATGCGTATGCCAATAGGTTGTATTTGAATTCCGTGACCATTTGACCATTTCCATGAAACCTACTAAGGCAATGTGTAGTGGTCAAGCCCTACAAGGTCCCGTAAAGGAGGTTATATGACAAGTGACAAAATGTGTAAAAGAGGGGGTTACATAACTTGAGTGTGTAGTTGAAATGAGATTATATAACCCCTTTAATTATATACATATGTATGTAACTATACGTGTGTGAGTGGGGGAGGAAGGGGCATAGCGTTATAGTTTTAATTTTCACTGGAAGTGGGGGAGGAAGGGGGATAACGCCCTCTGTTTTGGTGTAGCAAGGCGCCATGGGGCGCCATATTCTCCTTAAACGCTATATCCCTTGTCACTACAGAGGGACTAACATCAAGTAGCTTACATGACAAATTCAACTTCCCATATGCCATATTTAATCCGTCGAAAACTCTTCCCCACTAACCACAACAAAATATTGATTCCTTATATTTGAAATAGGAGGTTGACATTTTAGGTTTAAATGATATGGACGATTACCAACAAGCTTAATAGCTTATATTACTACATAGAAGCCTTTAACGACGGGTGTACCTATCACAAAAGGGTCCTCGCTGATAAACGAATAAAAAGCATGGGCAAGATTGTTATCCTTAAATTAGCGACGGAATGCAGTCACGCCAACAAAGAGTTCCCAAAAGAATCTGATCATCAACAGACGTACCCAAGTCGGGTGTCCGTTGGCAACCCGTTGACGATAGTTTTTTCTCCCTAGTTATGGTACTCCTGCGTAACATCACGGTAATTAGCGCTGGATTACCAATGGCTTTTAATATTTGTTTTTCTATTTTTTTTTTTTACTATATTTCGTTGGTGATCCGTTAAAAAGATATGGCAACAGACCAATTGTCTAGTCTAGCAACACAAAAATCCTACATGTAACAATGTCAAAAGGCTAATAGCAGTGAAAATCCCATTTATATATATAAAAAAAAGAAATTAGTAAATCCCTAGCTTGAATGATGTATGGGAATAACTTATCTCTAATTTGAATGGCTCGTGACATTCATTTCATCAAATGGACATTTGGGTAGTGTCGGAGGAAAGTGACACGACAAAAATCCAAGTGCCCAACACGTTTGTAGTGAGCCCCAATGTCAAACCAAGTCTCATAAGCTACCAAAGGCTTTTTCTACAAGATAAAGCAACAACAGTGTATACAACTCGATTTTATCTTAAGCTTGAGCTTGACTCCAGGGCCGGCACTGAAAATTCATGTACCCTGTTCGAGCTTCAAAAAACGTGCCCTTAGGCCATAACAAAATTGGGTATTGCGCTCAATAAAGGTCTAAACCTAATGCCAATGAGCTAATTTAAAGCATAAAAATAGTTTTGTAAGTGCGCCTATGTTAGTGTTTGTATAGGTATACCCTATTAAAAAAGAAATTTTTACGTATACATATCGGGTTATTTCTAAAAATAGCGTGCCATCCGAAATATCAGGCCCTGGCCGGTGGTCCTCCCCGCCCACCCCAGGGCCGGCCCTGATTGACTCATTTAACTTAACAGAGGTTTGGTTTAGCTTGTTTTACATTCAAGCTTAGCTATTTTCTTATATATTAATTATTTTGTTGTTTTGTTTATAAGGTATGCAATTGTTTTAGAATAACAACTCACACACTCTCTAATTTTACCACTAAACTACAATTTTTTGTCTGTCACGGGTTGAACTATCACCACTTGGAAAGACAAAGCTTAATCCAACACATTGGTATCGTTGGGCCAAAGGCCGTTTGATGTTGGTAAATCAATCCTTGTAGTGTTGACTGTTTTGGAAATGAAGTGTCAAAGTTAGGCATGAAAGAAAAACCCAAATCCGACAAGAAAACTTGAAACCCAAAATATTCGGGACGAACATTCGAGTATTTTACGCGATTAAATAAAAGGTTGTGGGTTTGAGTATGATATCAAATGATACAGGACCTATTTACCCGACTCATAATACCCTTTTCATTTGAACCATACACAAAATTTCTTTTATTTTTAACTAGGCTAATGCCCGCGCGATGCGCAGATTCATCAAAAACCATATTATTTCCTTTGAAATATAATATTTTGTACATACGCATACATTGGAAGAAAAAAAAACAAAAAAACAATTCAAATTCCGGAAAAAACTTCCTTGTAGACTACATTTGTTGTTTTACTCGTTACATTCCCATCTTTGTCTAGTATAAGCAACTTCACACCGCCTCTGCTTTTAACTCTTGATAACGCAACATAAAGCTGACCATGTGAGAAAACTGGATATTTCAAATACAATCCAACCGTCGATAGAGATTGTCCTTAACTTTTATTTATAGTCATTGCAAAACATACATTTATAGGGAATTGTCGTCGTTGAAACTTGATAGGAATTCTTTTATCCGACGGTGTTAAACTAATTCGTGGAATAAACGTTCTGGTCCCTATGTTTCCTCCGGATATAATCTCCGCCTCTATAACATGTTTATAAAGTTTAGTAATCCGTAGTCTCGTACCGTTGCACAAACCATTTTGTTGATCGATATTACGAAGCAACATTACAGGTACACGAACTTTAAGGACTAATTGATGATTAGGCAGACCAGAAATTTTTAAACCATTTAGAACATCGGGAGAATATAGTCTCGCATTTGCTTCATTCTTTCCTTGATCAGTTTGACAAATACTATCAGAACTCAGATACTCCACTTCATCGCCAGGAAACGAATCAAGCAATTTTTCATTTATTTCTTGAACAACCTCGTTTGTTGGTGCCAGTATAGCTCTTTCAGCAAAATAATCTTTATCTTTGTACAGTTGAAGAAGCGAAGGATATACAAATTCGATCAGGTCTGACATAGGATCCTCAGAACACTTGATTAACAAATCTTCAGGAATATCTATAACCACCTCACAATCATCACTGTCACCGATCTTTCCCTCGCCCAAGTCAAACAACCAATCCGCAAAAGCTTTAATCTCCTCTATATCAGATGTGTTCGCTCCTACAGTTAACCTCATGTTTTTGGTTAACGTAAGGACCTTGCAAGTACTCCAAATATACGACGACGTGATTGAAGCATTAACGATATCTCGCCTACTGCCATTTGGTACAACCGGAAGTATTTGTCTAAAGATACCACCGAAGACCATAACTTTTCCACCAAATGTCATCTCACATTTGAAGATATCTTTTATTGTTCGGTCAAGTGCTTCAAACGCATGTTTATGATTCATCGGTGCTTCATCCCAAATGATCATTTCGTTTTCTTCAATAAATCAGCAACGTCATCATCGGGTTTAATAAAACACATCGAGGTTTCTGTTAAATTTAGAGGTATATGAAACCTTGAATGTGCAGTACGCCCACCAAGTAACAACAGAGATGCGATTCCACTTGATGCAACATTTAGTACAATATCGCCTTTACATCTAATGGATGCAAATAATGTCTTCCAAAGAAACGTTTTACCAGTACCTCCGTAGCCATATACGAAGAACAAACCACCCGCATTACTATTAACTGCTTCAATTATCTCATCAAACACTAAACGCTGCTCATCGGTTAGGCTGCTTAAATTATTATCAAATTCAATGGCAGTAGCGCTTACATCGTACCTAAGCTCGTCAGCAATTAAACGGTTGTCTGCTGAATATATTGATTCACTATCGGGTTGAGGCATAGACGGAAACCGACTTAAACTTGAGTTGTTACGTAATAAGTAACGCTCAATTTCCAACAACGTTAGGTTCCTTATTTGTTCTTCTGGAAGAGACAACCCTATTAAAATTATGTAAATAAATTATTAAAATTCTTGTAAATAAAAAATGAAATTAATTAAAACTAATCTGTAAAACATAACTGACAAAATAGTAAATAACAATTTGCGTACCTTCGATATTCAAAAGCCTTTGCCGATTGTATAAAATTCCATCCGCAAGGTACTCCCATGTGTTTTCCCAAATATGTTCAGGCTTTGATAGTGTATTAGACGCCAACATTGTAGCAAACAGATTACGAAGATAGTAACCAGAACCTGTGTAGTGCGCCTCTTTGATAGCTTCTATATACTCCTTGTCGTCGTCTAAAAGGCCTCTAGCATAACACGCATCTCTAAATGTTGGGAAGACTTGTCCATTCACAGTACGAATGTCTTCAAAAGACTTAGGACCTACTACCTTATTAAGAAGAATTCTTAAAAAGTATGCATCGCCCATAGAAGGATTCACACAATGAATACGACCAATGGTTTTGCCTATAATGCATTTATCCCATATCCTTTCGTCCTTCTTCCAAACAAATTTAGTTGGGAACTCAACGTAAGTAAGGGTGCGCGCCAACGGATCTTTTTCGTTCTTTTCCATCCACCCCAAAAACATCGTAGAAGAAACAGAAGGTTTTTGTAGAACACTATCAAGTTCGTCGTCAGGGCCATATATAACGTTTTGTTTATCAGGTAGATGAAACGGAAGCCTGATTACGGATGGATAGCGGTAATGAACATCAAATGCAAATATGCGCCATGAAGCTTCGCATGCCGAGAGATATCTACAATCGTAATACTCTTTAATTTCATCTTTACCATCTTCAAGCTGACCTTCATCACCATTTGGTACAAAACCAAATTCTGCCCTATCTGGTCCTTTGTTAATGTATTTAAACAAATACTTAATGGGCGCAGCCTGGTTACACCATTCGACGTTAATGTGTGCTTAATAACGTCTCAATAGGGTTTTGCTATACGGAACCACGCTTCTATTATCAAGCTGAATACCAGATTTCTCAACAAAAACACATGAATCGGCACGTCTATAAACCGGATAACCATTCGAATCTAGACAAGTCTTATCACAGAACTTCTTAGGAAATTTCTTCGAACACTTACCGTCGACCATACACGGACAATTTGGTTTTGCAACACCACAAGGTCCGTGAATCATATAGTCGCTGACAAGAGTATATAGATCTAGTTCTAAGTTTTTGTCAATTATCTCCGCAGAAATGAAGTTGTCAACATGCTCAACCGACGGAAGCTTACTTTCGTTACTTAAGAACAGACAGATATGCGCATGCGGTAGACCTCGTTTCTGAAACTCTAAGGTATAGACAACTGTGATAGGATAGTTAATATTAAAATACTTATTTTCGAAGTTACGGTTATGAACGTAGCATACCAAAAAAAAATATAATAAAGTAACTGATTGAAATGTATGCTTACCTGCCGATGCAATGCCGAATAAAGATTTCTCTCGCAAGTCTTTCATGATTGCGTCAAGCTTAATTTTGAACAATCGGCATAAAATGTCCGGTCTATCCTCGGGATTAATCTTCGTGTCCTTTAGAAATCTTTTAATCTCCGGCCATTTCGGATTGTAAGTGATCGTAATGAAAAAAATCAGGGTAGCCAAACCATTTACAAATGGCCATCGCATCATAATAATTCTCCCTCATATAACCCGATCCACCAGTAAACGAAGAAGGTAGTAGTACGCGTGTTCCAACGTTTGACATATCTGGATTACCATTTTGTCCAAGCTTTTTAAGGTTATCATATGTCTCAGATCTCAGTTTTTTTGCTGCAGACGTATGAATAGTAATTGTTCACTTTCAATCATCGTATATACGTCAACCAAGAACTGTTGCAAAAGTCTTCGAGCATTGAGAATCAAAGAGAAATGATTCACTCTATCTTGAACATGGTAAGCAAAATACTCTCTCATTGTACATTTTGACTCTTTCTTCTTCGTTGATGCCCTTCCTTCTCTATGAAGAATATCAACCCGGTAACCATCTTCACCCAAAGGGAAAAGCAATAGATACTGAAGCGCGAGATACGAAGGATGAAGCTCGCTAATACGTTGTAGACCATCTTTCTTTGACTCAACAACTACATCACGATTATCAAGAGCTTCCTCAATGTTTCCAACAATAAGCGCAGCAACTTCGGACGACGTCGGTAGGTTGTACGTTGTAACGCCCTGAAATTCGAATTTATAATTCGATAGTATGCCTTCTTATGTAGGGTGTGAAATGTACTAACTAAGTTATTTAACTTAGTTAAATACATAAAGACTAAGTATAAATGAAATGGTGATGTTGGTTGTAAATAACCAAAGGCCTAATTAGAGGGACTAAAAGTAGCAAGTGGGCAAACTTTATAAAATTCAGATTTTATAAGAATGAATGTTTGTGTGTGTGTGCGTGCGTGGAACATCAGGAGAAACACAAAGGGAGCCAAAACCCTTGTTCATCAAGAATCACCAAATTGGTGATGAATTTAGGATCCAATCTTATGCATGAATGAAGAATTATCATCATCTCAACCTTACAAACATGTGGTAAGTTGTAATTTAAGATTTGGTGATCTTGTATGAAGTGGGTTTATGTTTAATCCACGAAATTGAATGAAATCGATTATGTATGTGTCATAGAATCACCATATAAAACATGGGTTATGAAGGATTTTGAGTAATTTGATGTTTGAAGATGAAACCCACCATTGGTGGTGAAGGTGGCGACATGGGTGAATCACTCATGTCTAATTCTTGTTCAAACTGATGTATTTTGTAGTATGTGACGTATACTTGTTATTTAGATTGAGTATGATATGGAAATTTGTTTGAAATTTACTTGTGTTGATGAATAGAAGTGATAAGTATGAAGGATAGCATGAACTACTTGTACATTAGGCTTAGAAAGTAGTACACACACCAGGTGTTTGATGAAATGTCTAAATGGAAATGATATGTGAAATTGTATGCAAGTAATAGGTAATTATATATAGAACGTGATAATAATGTATTTGATAGTAAACTAACATGAGAAGTGCGTTTTAGATATAGTTCATGCTGAGACTATGTTGAAATGATGTTGGGTTAGCTAAGTATGAGTTAAAGTGTTAGTTGTGAAGATATGAAAACGCTAGTGTGGAAGGAATGGATTATGTATGTATATGCGTATATAATTAGGTGATCATGTAGTTGAATATGTCATATAATACGATCATGAAATGCGTATAATGTTAATACTATGCTCTACCATATTAAGATGGATACATGTTCATAAGTTGAAAGTGTGTAAGTAAGACAATTGACTTTCTGAAAGTCAACAATGAATGAATAACATGGTTAGCCTTTCGGACACAATTATAATAGTAGAGAAGTAATGTGTTATGTACTAGATGATCTACATGCCGTGTACGATGATAATTGAGTTGCGTGAATGTGGAACAAGGTGACTTTTAGTCTATTCCTTATGTATGTGGTATTTGGTTAATAAAAATGCAAGTAATGTATGAATGGAAAGAAATGAATGTTAGTATGAATGAGCATTTGTGCTAACCATAATGTGATTGTAATGACATGAAAGGATAGGGATCACATTAGCATGGACTCAAGAACGGAATGCTAGCGGGTCAAGAGGAGGCGAGGAAGCAAGCTTGAACACGAACGCTTAAGGTAAGTGATTTCCGCAATCACTTCTTAGTTGTTTACGTAGAGTTATGTGCTAGTTAATTAAGTATGATAATTGAGACAAATAATGGATGGGTTGTATGAAACCAATGATTTTCGCTAAGTAGATGTAACGGGTCAAAAATGAGGTCTTGATGTTATAATGGAATGAAGAATAAGAAATGTCTACGGAATGATAACCGGGAAATGGGTAGGATTGGGCATAAGCACGTTAACGGGTGAGTGGAAGTACGGATAATGTAAAAGTTTTATAGTTATAATGTTCTTGTAAGTTTTGGGGCTAAATCGAATGTGCTGTTTGATGAAAATATGAACGTGTCGAACAAATCGTAAATGAATAATAAGTCGATAGTTCATAAGTTAAGAATTTCCTTAATCCGGATATGGGATTGCAAGTCCATATGATAGAATGTGAATTTAAAAGCATGTAGGAAGAAACGGGAGGTTAAACGGGTAAACGGTTCAAAAGTTATGCGCGTTTTAGTGCGTACGGACGACGAAACGAAGCTACAGAAAAATGCATTTTCTAGAGGGCGTCGCCGACGGGCATGGGGGCGTCGCCGACGGGCTCTGGAAAGTCAATTTTTGGCTGACAGGCTATTTGACTATCTACGGGAGTTTTGGGCTACGGGTATTTGCAAGGGCCGTCGCCGACGGCCTCCCCATGTTCAAAAACCTGAAAAATGTTATCTAAGTTTATTTGGGTATAGTAGGCTTCGGTTTATCATTCGTGGACCACGACGGGCCTCCCAAACATGATTTTGATCGTTCCTTAGACGTCTATGGGCTATAAATCTAAGTCTAAGTACCATGTAATTAATGTACGGATATATAGGAGGTATGTAAGATCTTGAACGAGTACATAAGGGTATATGTATATATGTATGACGTAGTTATGTATGTGCGTATGTAGATGTGTATATGGTATGTATGAAGGTATGTATGAATGTATACATGTACGTAGAGATATAGGAAGGTATGTACGTATTTAGATGTGTATGTATGCATGTAAGAATGTATGTATGCATGATTTAGATACGTCGAGTATTACATTATTAATAGTGTGCCTTGAGGATGAAAAGTAATGCAGGTACGTTATTGAAGCCTCACCAGGATATCGATACACAGATGAAATGCTTAAAGTTGGGAAAGATAACGAAATGGGAAGTGTACGAGGTTGAACCTTGTTTATGTTTTGGTGTACTAATGTTATGAATGTATGTGGTGAGTGCAGGTTGTACGAATCACGGGCGGTTATTACGAAGAATAGAGATCGAAGACCGAGTCACAAGATAGATTGTACGGGAAACATAGAGTATGTGCTTTAGTAAACAGGACTTATACTTTATTTTTGTAAAAGATACATATTAAAACGAATTTTCAAGTAGGTCAAGATGTTTGTAATGAAAGAAATTTTATGGTACGAATTTCCGCTGCGACTTTTTGTCAAAAACGTATTAGGGTCTTACAAGTTGGTATCAGAGCCATGGTTTGAGTGAAATCAAGTATGAGAAGATGAATACTTGAACTCAAACCTGTGTGCTCTTGTAACAAGAAACCCGTACAATCTGAGACTCGATCAAGATCTAAAGGTAGAAGCAAAGGTATGTATGTATTAGATTATGCATTTGAAGGGGACTAATAGTACGTTATGTTAAGGGTAAGCGCAATTGTTCGGAAGGGATGATCCGTGAATGCGGTCTAGGACCGGCATCAAGGCAAGTAATAAGACGAATTGACCCCAGGTACGTAAACTTAATGTGTGGACGTATGAAATGGTATAATTAAGCAAGTGAAAGAAAATTTTAAATGAATATAATAGCGACATGGTAAAGAGGTTTTAAAAATGTTACACGTGCCGAAACTTAATTCTTCGCACATAAGGTGGCGATTACGCGAAGACACGAAACTGGTAGATGGATTGTGTACCTGGCCAGTACACAAGAAACGTATGACGTTCGTGAGACCGCGATAATTGTTACAGGTATGTCCGTTAGAATTAGGTAGAAGGTGGGCGTGTGGGTGAAATGGGTAGTAAGACTCTCGGGAGATTGAGAGTACTACGTAAGAGTAAAAAGTATAAGTGATAAGAATGAAGAATGTTGAATCCGTAAGAAAGTACGGATCAACAAGATATGAATGCAATGTTTGAATCCGCGAGACGGATTCAAAGAATGAAAGATATGAATGCAATGCTTGAATCCGCGAGACGGATTCAAGGAATGAAAGGCATGAATGAAATGTTTGAATCCGCGAGACGGATTCAAAGAATGAAAGATGTGAATGCAATGTTTGAATCCGCGAGACGGATTCAAAACATAGAAGGTACGGAAGGTATGAATAATGTGTTCGAATCCATGAAACAGATTTAAGATATAAAAGACGGAATTAGTCTACATAAGAAGAAGTCGATAGTTTGACCATTTATGCGTCAAACAAGTCATATAAGTAAATGTAAAGCAAATGAACAAAAGAATGATAGAAATGAAAATATCCGAATGTGTAAGTAATTACGGACCAAACAAGTAAATATTCCTTAAGTGATATGATTCAAATTATGTTTAAACTTTCATATATATATATATATATATATGAATATATTTATGTAAATGCGTTGCATGCAAGAATGGTCGAAAGGATAAATGGGTCATACGGGTCAGATGGCGATCGCCATTTGAACTCGGTAGTTAATGTTTTGATATGTTAAGTTTTGTACTCATAGGTGAGCTTGATGAATGGAAACGCAATGTCACCAATCGTGAAGGAATGATCATCGTAAGATAAGGATAACGAATCAATGGAATCTACTTCCGTCAGGTATGTATAAAAAGGGTTGTAACTTTAATAGGAGGTTATGACTCGACTAGAGATGGATGTGTTAGAATAGAATGTATATATACAAACCGTAATGCAAAATGTGGAGTGAATTTCAAAATGTTCGTAATGATCGTCGGGTAGTATTGAACTTGAATGCTCGTAACTGTGGAAATTCTGATAAAATATAAGAGACGGCAAGTATCGTTAAGAAATGCTAACTTTGATGCTTGGCTTGTTGGCCATGTTCATTTGAACAAGACATTGTAGAAAAGATACGCATGGCATAAATAACAATAGTAACCATGGAAATAATGCTTAGGCTTCATGATTTAAGTACGGATAAGTAAGTTTAGGAAGGGTGATTTTAGTTGTAATAATAAGTCCTTGAATGATTATAGTATGCGTATGGTAATATATCGATCCCTCCTATGAGCTTAAAGGTAATCGGAAGTAATGATAGTAATGGAATGTTTAGGATGGCTCATAGTGAACAAAATGAAAGATAGCATATGGTGTATGCGTAGTATGAAATAAATCAATTTATTTCGATTAGTAAATATATGAATGTAATATGTTTAAATAGGAAGTTAGAAACAAGCCATAAACTTAGGTTTGCAAGATTAATAATTGTATACAGTTGGAATAAATTCGATGAATGAAACGCTAGTGATGGTATGCGCTAGGAGTTAGCATTATAAAGTAAAAGGCACTAATAAGAGCTCTGGATCAGACCCTGACCCTTGTGTGATTATGAAAGTAAATTACTAATTTAAGAAGATAGGAACAATGCGTACGATTATATCTATTCATGAATAAGACTTTTGCAAAGACCCCGAATGAATTATGTTGTAGTGTGCCCTTTCAATGAGTACATGAGAAAGATAAGAGTAGGAATGAGAAAGGTTTCGGGGACGAAACCTCCTTTAAGGGGGGTAGACTTGTAACGCCCTGAAACTCGAATTTATAATTCGATAGTATGCCTTCTTATGTAGGGTGTGAAATGTACTAACTAAGTTATTTAACTTAGTTAAATACATAAAGACTAAGTATAAATGAAATGGTGATGTTGGTTGTAAATAACCAAAGGCCTAATTAGAGGGACTAAAAGTAGCAAGTGGGCAAACTTTATAAAATTCAGATTTTATAAGAATGAATGTTTGTGTGTGTGTGCGTGCGTGGAACATCAGGAGAAACACAAAGGGAGCCAAAACCCTTGTTCATCAAGAATCACCAAATTGGTGATGAATTTAGGATCCAATCTTTTGCATGAATGAAGAATTATCATCATCTCAACCTTACAAACATGTGGTAAGTTGTAATTTAAGATTTGGTGATCTTGTATGAAGTGGGTTTATGTTTAATCCACGAAATTGAATGAAATCGATTATGTATGTGTCATAGAATCACCATATAAAACATGGGTTATGAAGGATTTTGAGTAATTTGATGTTTGAAGATGAAACCCACCATTGGTGGTGAAGGTGGCGACATGGGTGAATCACTCATGTCTAATTCTTGTTCAAACTGATGTATTTTGTAGTATGTGACGTATACTTGTTATTTAGATTGAGTATGATATGGAAATTTGTTTGAAATTTACTTGTGTTGATGAATAGAAGTGATAAGTATGAAGGATAGCATGAACTACTTGTACATTAGGCTTAGAAAGTAGTACACACACCAGGTGTTTGATGAAATGTCTAAATGGAAATGATATGTGAAATTGTATGCAAGTAATAGGTAATTATATATAGAACGTGATAATAATGTATTTGATAGTAAACTAACATGAGAAGTGCGTTTTAGATATAGTTCATGCGGAGACTATGTTGAAATGATGTTGGGTTAGCTAAGTATGAGTTAAAGTGTTAGTTGTGAAGATATGAAAACGCTAGTGTGGAAGGAATGGATTATGTATGTATATGCGTATATAATTAGGTGATCATGTAGTTGAATATGTCATATAATACGATCATGAAATGCGTATAATGTTAATACTATGCTCTACCATATTAAGATGGATACATGTTCATAAGTTGAAAGTGTGTAAGTAAGACAATTGACTTTCTGAAAGTCAACAATGAATGAATAACATGGTTAGCCTTTCGGACACAATTATATTAGTAGAGAAGTAATGTGTTATGTACTAGATGATCTACATGTCGTGTACGATGATAATTGAGTTGCGTGAATGTGGAACAAGGTGACTTTTAGTCTATTCCTTATGTATGTGGTATTTGGTTAATAAAAATGAAAGTAATGTATGAATGGAAGGAAATGAATGTTAGTATGAATGAGCATTTGTGCTAACCATAATGTGATTGTAATGACATGAAAGGATAGGGATCACATTAGCATGGACTCAAGAACGGAATGCTAACGGGTCAAGAGGAGGCGAGGAAGCAAGCTTGAACACGAACGCTTAAGGTAAGTGATTTCCGTAATCACTTCTTAGTTGTTTATGTAGAGTTATGTGCTAGTTAATTAAGTATGATAATTGAGACAAATAATGGATGGGTTGTATGAAACCAATGATTTTCGCTAAGTAGATGTAACGGGTCAAAAATGAGGTCTTGATGTTATAATGGAATGAAGAATAATAAATGTCTACGGAATGATAACCGGGTAATGGGTAGGATTGGGCATAAGCATGTTAACGGGTGAGTGGAAGTACGGATAATGTAAAATTTTTATAGTTATAATGTTCTTGTAAGTTTTGGGGCTAAATCGAATGTGATGTTTTATGAAAATATGAACGGGTCGAACAAATCGTAAATGAATAATAAGTCGATAGTTCATAAGTTAAGAATTTCCTTAATCCGGATATGGGATTGCAAGTCCATATGATAGAATGTGAATTTAAAAGCATGTAGGAAGAAATGGGAGGTTAAACGGGTAAACGGTTCAAAAGTTATGCGTGTTTTAGTGCGTACGGACGACGAAACGAAGCTGCAGAAAAATGCATTTTCTAGAGGGCGTCGCCGACGGGCATGGGGGCGTCGCCGACGGGCTCTGGAAAGTCAGTTTTTGGCTGACGGGCTATTTGACTGTCTACGGGAGTTTTGGGCTACGGGTATTTGCAAGGGCCGTCGCCGACGGCCTCCCCATGTTCAAAAACCTGAAAAATGTTATCTAAGTTGATTTGGGTATAGTAGGCTTCGGTTTATCATTCGTGGACCACGACGGGCCTCCCAAACATGATTTTGATCGTTCCTTAGACGTCTATGGGCTATAAATCTAAGTCTAAGTACCATGTAATTAATGTATGGATATATAGGAGGTATGTAAGATCTTGAACGAGTACATAAGGGTATATGTATATATGTATGACATAGTTATGTATGTGCGTATGTAGATGTGTATATGGTATGTATGAAGGTATGTACGAATGTATACATGTACGTAGAGATATAGGAAGGTATGTACGTATGTAGATGTGTATGTATGCATGTAAGAATGTATGTATGCATGATTTAGATACGTCGAGTATTACGTTATTAATAGTGTGGCTTGAGGATGAAAAGTAATGCAGGTACGTTATTGAAGCCTCACCAGGATATCGATACACAGATGAAATGCTTAAAGTTGGGAAAGATAACGAAATGGGAAGTGTACGAGATTGAACCTTGTTTATGTTTTGGTGTACTAATGTTATGAATGTATGTGGTGAGTGCAGGTTGTACGAATCACGGGCGGTTATTACGAAGAATAGAGATCGAAGACCGAGTCACAAGATAAATTGTACGGGAAACATAGAGTATGTGCTTTAGCAAACAGGACTTATACTTTATTTTTGTAAAAGATACATATTAAAACGAACTTTCAAGTAGGTCAAGATGTTTGTAATGAAAGAAATTTTATGGTACGAATTTCCGCTGCGACTTTTTGTCAAAAACGTATTAGGGTCTTACATATGTACGACCATCTTTAGACCTATTTGCCTTAAGCCTTAATTTTAAGTCAACTTGAGGATTATCAACAAACCGATCTCGTACACATCTATATGTTTTCACCAGCTCATTATTTGAATCTAAAATCACCTTAAGGTACTCTATGAGTTCAGTGTCAAGCATATCAGAAGTTGTAGAAGCTGGTTTGTTTGAGTTACTGCAAAGCAATTGTAAGAAAAAAGCGAAAGTATAAGTAAGTGTTTATATAACATAAAACCAAAAATAAATAAAAAAATTAATAAAGAAATGGTTTCCAGAAATACCTAAATACGGTTTTGCGATTACAGACTTCATTATCTGTGTCGTATATGTAAAGTTGCGCAAACTTTGGTTCACCACCTTCTTTAGGAAGAAGACTTCCCAGTGTATGATAATTCTCACCACTAATTCGGTATACATACGGAGCATTTCCTCTATTGATTTTCGAATCAACTTTACCACCCATTGAAGTGAACGAAAACATAGAATTAAAATGACGAATGTTGAGTAAGAAATGCTTGCTCCTTTCGTCTAAACTCTTAAAAAGACTTTGATATTCCAGACACACCTCTTTAAAATTAGGAAGATGTACTTTTCCATATGCACAACAAAGCATATAAGTTGTTCTTCCTGAGTAAACCTTTCCTTTTCCGGCCTCAACTTTCCATAACTTAGCATTACATATGTCGCATACAACTACTTGATCACCATGATCCGAATAATCTATTATTGAGCATAAAAAATATATCATTTTGTGCTATTCGTCATGAAATTAATATAATGACGTTCTTCAAGTGGAACTTAAAGTAGTGAGTGTGTAAGGTACTTACTGTTAGAAACTCCTTTGTATGGATCTTCAGCTAATTGTTGAGGAATAATATGATCGTCAGAAGATAAGTCAACCATTGGAATAGGATATACGTTTCTACCCTGATTAGTAGAGAACCTTTGTTTACCTCTTTGTTTCCTCTTTACACCTATATGTTGAAACCAACGAAAAAAAAATGTCAAAAAAAAAAAAAAGAAATGTTACAAACATAAATATATACCACCAACCTGAAGTAGATGCTTCAGACAGATTTGTTAAAGGTGTGGTTGAATCAAAACGTGGATCGAATGTATTGATATAAGAGAATGAACGCATTGGTGTTACGATCCGGCATTCATTTGTATGGGATGCAGAAACATTGAATGACTGAGTAACGTCTTTTGAAATGGAAGATTGGTTACTCAAATTATTTCTCTTATTATCCAAACGTAATTTCCTATATTTTCTTCGTTCAGCTGGTTGTTGATGCTCAACATCATTAAAAGCAACTGAAAAAAATATGGATATCCGTATACTATCAAATTATACAATAAAATTTGTATTTTTGTCTAAAAAACCAAAGAGTTTACCATTTGTAATGTTACACAAATTATAAATGAAAAAACGTATGCATATGTAAAAAATTATAGAAGGTACCATTTGTAATATTAACCAATGGACTTCTTTCAGCTTCAACTACAACAAAAAAACTATAAGTCACCGTATGAAACATGTTTATATATTACATAATTTTTTATTTAAAAAAAACTCATAATCATAATAAATAAAATTTAAATGTGTAAGTAAATAATACCAACTTGATGTATACGCCTCGTACGGATTTGTTAAAGGTGTGGTTGGCAAGATACGTCGATCAATGGTATTGATATAAGATGATGAAGGAATTGGTGTTACAACACGACAATCATTTGTATCGGATACTGAAACATTGGATGATCGAATTACGTTTTCTGTTGTGTTTAACTTGTTGGCCACATTATGTCTCTTATTATCTTCATGTAGTTTCTTTAATCTTCTTCGTTCAGCTGATTTTTGATTCTCAACATCATTATAACCAACTGAAAAAAAATTGATATCCATAAATTATCAAATTATACATTAACAAATGAATTCCTTTATAAAAAAAACAAATAATTTACCATTTGTAATGTTAAACAAATTTTAAATGAAACATTACATTCATGTGTACAAAAATAAAAAAAATTTACCATTTGTAATATTAGTCAATGGACTTCTTCCAACTTGAACTGCAACAAATAAACTCCAATGTACCAATCAAATATGTTTATGTATTACATAATTTTTTATTTAAAAATAAAAAAATAAACACATAATCATAGTAAAAAACACAAAAGTGACTTACACGCCACGTAGGGATTTGTTAAAGGTGTGGTTGGCAAAATACGTCCATCCATGTTATTGATATAAGAGGATGAACGAATCGGTGTTACGACATGGCAAACATTTGTATCGGATAATGAAACGTTGGATGAACGAATGACGTTTTGTGAAGTGGACGATTTATTATTTGCATTTCTTCTTTTATTGTCCAAATACAGTTTCCTTAACTTTCTACGTTCAGCATAGTCTTGATGCTCAACTTGATTATGATCAACTGAAGAATAAAATGCATATAATACTTTTTTAAGTATTTATAAAAAAACAATCAATTCATTTCTAAAAAAAATTCAAACATTACCATTCGTAATGTTAGACAAAGGTCTTCTACCAATAGCACCTACAAAATTTTAAGTAAAATTAACATTACTTAACATAGTTACCTAATATATTATTTTTATTGTATTTGTAAACAAAAATAAAACTAAAGTACATACTATTGGAAGGTTCAACACCAATAGGAAGTGGAAATGAAGGTAAAGGTTGACGTTTTGCACGCTTCGGCATATCCTAAAATTGTATCATATATAACATACCAATGTATTAAAATCGGTATTAGAACAATATAAACGTACAAGTATAATGTAAAAAGATAAAACTTACGTGTATGAGAAATGACCAAACGTCAAAACTTCAAAAATGATGAATGTGGGGAGAGAGTTTTCTGATTAGACTTGTACAACCTTTAGTATAAAACATTGAGTGTGTATTATGAATAAGAGTAGAGGTTCTTATAGTATTGGAAGTGATTATAAAAAAGGAAACTATACATTTTTAAAAAAAATTTCGGTTATAAATGTAAAAAATGAAACAATTTACCATTAAAATTAAATGGAGGTAAATCTATAAAATTTAATGGCGGATTTTTTTAAAATTTTTTTATAAATTGTCGGTTATACAATTTATAAAAGGAAACAAATTCATTCAAATTATTATCTTTAGATAAATTTAAAAAAAGTAGAGGTTTATTATACAATTTTATATATAGTAGTTACATAATGATTATGGTAATTACATAATGATAGTAATTACATAATGATTACAAATTTTTTTTTTACATAAAATCGGTTAATAAATTTTTTATTTACAGTTTAAATATTAAAAAATATTATAAATAGTTTTAAAAATTATACTTTCTAAACAAAATATAAAGTAACAAAAGGTAAAGTTTAAAGAAGTATAAGTAATAGGAAACATTCCAAACCAACCATATGTCTCAACTAAAAAACCAATCATATGTCTCAAATAAAGAACACACAACCCATGCATCAAATGAAAAACCAAAAAACCATATGTTTAAAATCCAAAATCAAACAAACAAACCAACCATGACAAAACAATCGAAACCAATCTAACACGCAAACAAAACCAAAGCAGCAATATTCGGAAAAAAAATAAATTGTTTTTCTTAAACCTACTTCAACCATGAACTACTTCTCCAACTTTGGAACCAGCAAAATCGTTTCATCATCAACTTCAACATCCGAGACACCAGCCTTTTTAACCTTTGTTGATGATAGAGATGTGCTTTCTTCAACTTCATACACGTCAGCAAGGTTACGTTTCAATTCCGAAGACGAAGTCTTAGAACAATCTTTAGATGCGCAATCGGGTGTGAAGCTATCACCAATAGAATCCACGGCATCCTGAATGATATATTCAAAATTAGAAAGTATATAAAATGTTTAAAACATTAGGTATTTTGTAACATTAACTTAAAATACATACCTTTAGAGCAAAAGGGTTTTGAGTTGACATATATCTAAGTGAAACATCAGCAGACGCCTCCTCCACACCCTGCAATTCAAAAAAATAATAAGGCTAGACACAATAAAACTAATAAATGTTGTAACATAACTATAATTCTAAGGTTTGTAAGTGTTAACCTGATCAGCTGGAATTCGGCTCTCCAAGGACTCAATGATTGCTGCATCATTCACCAACTTATGAACAGCATAACCATCAATATGGTTGTCAATATTGAATTGACTAATTTGAATCTTGAAGGCAAACTTCTTATCATTCAAAGATTTAAACTGATAGGGAATGGTTTTCTCTTGCAAAGATGCCTAATATACATGAATCAAAATTTTTTGAAAACAACATAGAAATAACATTTAAACATTAATAATATGTAACTTGTATATGAATTTAAAGAAAGGACTGATGTGAAATATGTTACCTGATCCACTTTACACTTCTCAAGCAATTGAATTGCAGTCATACCAAACATTTTTCTAGCTTCACGGTCGAACAAAGTCAAAGAGGCAATAGCTGCATAATCTTGTACTCTTATCGGAATCCTAAAACTAAATGCACCAAAAGTAATTCACAAAATAAATACATTTTACATTCCTAAAGTAAAATAAAGTAATCATAAATATAATATAATTACAAATAATATTAGTATCTTACATCGGCGTCGCAGCCACAACCTCCTTAGGACAATCTTGATTTGAGCAAACTAAAACCTGTTTAAACTTCGGTTCTTCAGCACCGTCTTCAGCATCCTCAATGACCATAGTTGTCTCAACCTTCCGAGTGCACTCCTCACAACCAAGGTAGTACCAATCATCTTTATCATCCACACCCATGATCGTACCAAGAACTATGACATCGCAAGGCTGAAATTATATGTAAGACATTAGAGTTATAAAAATGAAATTTTGAAACAAATTTGTGTAATGTATTTACTTACAATATTAAAAAGTAGACACAAACCTTATCCAACAGCGTAATATCACGGAAATTGGAAAACGGATGCTTCACTAAAAAGTCATCCGCAACGCTTATGCTTCCAGATGAACCAATTGATTTCTGACCATTAGAAGATGTTTTACATATCTTCTCAACAAACCTGATTACAATAATGGAAGCAAAAAAATTTAACAACATCAATAAGTAGTTCATATTATTTTAGAAACTGTTTACTTTGTTCTAAATGAACGAATCTCCTCTATGTCAGCATTGATAAACAGCCTTGTTATATGGAAAGCATTAGATAGCGACGTCTTCCCTGTGTAAAAAAATTAATATCAGATATTAGGATATTCAACTTCGTAAATGATATAAAAATTTTATAAAATTAAAAAAGTATTTAATGAATTAATACCTTTATACTTGTTGAAACTACCAAACTGCACAAGCAGAACAACATGAACTTCTTCTTTATGACTCTGAATGTAACCAAACATCTCATCGCAATACTCATCCCATAAAGTGCAGTTTAACTTGATACCCCTACATAAATACAAAATAAACATATCAGATCATCTCATGTAATAAAAAATATATAACACTAAAGTTACAATAAACTTAATTTAGAATTTAATTAACAGACTCTTCATCCAGCAATTGCACGTTCATGTATTTGCTATCTTTTCCCATCTTCGTTTTGGTCATCTCTGGTTCAGACCACTCATCTACATATCCAATAAAATCTGGAAAAAAAAATTGATTAATAAATAATGTAATCAGCACAAAAAAAAAATTAATCTATATTTATATATTTCTTAATTTAGCATGTTGTTGTTATATATGATGAAGTACAAACCAACTCGATACTTGACATCGACTTCACCGCCTTTAATGGACTCAAAAGATGCTAACCGAATACCATATAAACTTCCATCAAAGTTCTCACACTTTTTAACAGATGTATCAAAGTTTAAGCTAATAGCATGATCCTTATCAAAGTGTTTGAAATTTGACTTAATGACAGAAAGTTGAGATTTATAAATGTAATAAGACACGTTTTCATTAAGCAAAATTTCATGTTTTTTCATAAACTTGCTCCAAACAGTTGCCTGCATCCTGGTACCCTAATAAAAAACAGAAAAAAATTGGTAAGTATAGACAAAAATATAAAAAATAAGGTACATTTTAAAAAGCAAATGACATTCAAACCAACCTGCTCATCCATGACCACCATTTCAGTACCAATGATTTCTCCTTCTCTTTTTGGATTCACACGAATCCAAAGTCTTAACACCTTGACTTTGATGGTAAACAACTTGGATCTCCAATCAAGATTGTTTAAGAAAGTAACATTATTTTCATCCATTTGTATGATATTTGAGCCGAACCGAGATGATTAATGTTAGAAAATAATTCGTAATTAAATCAAATGAATGTATTAACTAAATATATATATATACAAATTTAGTTTACTTATTTTTGTAAAGTTAAAAAATTTATTAGAAAACAAAATTTTGGCCGAAATTAAAGACATTATTATTTTTAGAAATGGGTTTACATTTCTAAAAAAAACTACAAATCACAAAAAGATTTAGGAATTTATTTATTCAAGTTAATTGATTAATTAAATATGGCATGATTGTAATGGTTTACAAAACTTCAATACAAAATATAAAAAAACGATTCTTACTTTCCATCATTAAAAACAAAACTTAGGAATGGTTTATTAATAACTTAAATAAAACGGCCAAATATAATTTAGAATTGAAAAACTGAAAAATTAAAAATAAAAAACCAATTTGATACACAAATTTATTTATTTTTAATATTCACTTAAAAATTATAAACATTTGATTCTTTAATCTATTAATAATGTATATTTAAGAATTTCAAACACAAATATAAAAAAAAACTATATTTTAATTTCAAACCTTTTAATTTCAATAACCAACATTTTTTTATTTTTAAAAAATTAATTTAAATGGAAAGTATTTTTAAGTTTATATACATAAATAAGATGGTAAATATTTTAATCTATTAATAATGTATATTTAAGAATTTCAAACACAAATATAAAAAAAAAGTATATTTTAATTTCAAGCCTTTCAATTTCAATAAACAACATTTTTTTTATTTTTAAAAAATCAATTTAAATGGAAAGTATTTTTAAGTTTATATACATAAATAAGATGGTAAATATATGCGTGTAAAAAAGGAAACAACATAAATTCAACCTAATTATAGGTAAGCCTATAGAATGTGGCCGTTTTTTTTAAATATATATTGTGGGTTACAAAATTAAAATAGGAAACAAAATCATACGAAACTTTATTTTTATATCAGTTTCTTTTTGAAAAGTGACGGCATAAACAATTTTTTCAAACAAATTACGTTAATGAAGTTTAATATGATCACTGATTTTCTTAATTATCAAACTAAGAAACATAAAATTTCAAAAAAAATGTTGATTACACTAAAAATAGGGTACTAATCAAAAACAGGTAGAAAAAAAAAAACAGAAACAAAGTCTAGTCATATAAGCATTCAAAACTAAATACTTCGGCCACAAATATAAAAGACCCAAAAAAATAATCACCAACATCTACCATGACATCAGATCTACGTACCAACCACACTAAAAACATACCACTAAATGTATTCTAACGATGAACAGTGTATGCAAAAAAAATACTACCAAATAATACCATCTACCTTCACCAACTCAGTTATAAAGCAACATACCTTTACTTTTAACAAAAACCATCTGAAACGAAGAACCAAATACCAACCGTTTGTCTCTAACAAACTCTCACATACCGGTAACATTGAATCGCAGACAACATTGTGAAAACTCCTTACCAATAGCCACATTCCAAGTTTGACCAGCGCTGTCCTTGATGGTCAAATCCATCTTTCGATCCAATCCATGAGTTTGTGCCCACTTCTTCTTCAAACTCTACAAATCAGAATATAAAATTAAATAATAGATACCATTAAATCTGGTTTTCCTACAACTAATGACTTCAACTGGATTTACAAAACATACATTAATATTATGAAAAAGTAAATAATAAAAAACTTACATAAACGTTGTCAACAACAAAAGTAACCGGTACTTCGTCATCAACACTCTGTTCAAATACAGGCACAGCAACCGCATTAGGCACCTCATCAGCAGACATTTAAATTAAGTCATCAATTGGTTCTTTTTTTATAACACACACTTCAGGCGGGTAAGTAAGAAGGGCAGACTTACAGCTAAACACACTCAAATCAAAAATCTTAAAATCAACCATTTCTAAAACCAACAAATGATCAAAATCGAAATACACTATTACAGATTCTAATTAAAAGAAACTGTACACAGGAATTAAACACGTAATCGGCTACCAACAACAGTAACATCAACAAATAACAATACATGAACAACGAATTTAAAACCCTAAAACACAAAAAAAACCCAAACATCAAAATCGACTATTAGAGACCATAAAAAAGAAACTGTACAAATGAATTAAAACCCTAATCGGCTATGACAATCAGTAACATCAACTACTCACAAACGAACAATCTAACAAAAACATTGAATCTGAAAATCGAATCAAAGAAAACGAAATCTTATCTAACTGATGGGGTTATCGGAATGAAGCATGAATAACGTCGATGAAGAAAGTTACCTAAAAAGATTGGTTATACCTCTTCACTAAATCACCGATTTGATCCGGCCGATGTGATTTCCTGCAAAATTAGCCATATTAAAACATATAATCGATCATGAAATACTTAATTAGATAGTACCGTAAAGGATCTGACTTCAAATCCGATGAGTCTTGAACAAAATTATTGGATCGATTATAGTTCCTGTGTTTGCCGTGTTCGTTCAGAGAAGAAAAAAGAGAGAGAGTTCGATTTAGGGTTTTGAGAGGAGAGAGATTGTGATGAACGTAAATGAGAAACACTCCTTCAATCCTCAACTATGAGGTGTGCCACATAGATGCTGACATGGCTGCTTAGTTGGCTTGCTCCAATGGGTGACATGTGTCCCCCATTGGTTTGCTTTATTAGATATATATATTACCCTTAGGCAAGGGCGTAGCTTTCAAGGAGCCGGGAGGGGCGCCCGACCCCCCGAACTTTTCGCTCAGCAGTGTTATGTATGTGCGTTTTGTGTAGAATTTTTTAGGTATATACGTTTTCGACCCCCTCCCCCCGGTTTTATAAAAAAATAAATCACTTATATAGAATTTTTAGGTTCGGTGACTTCCGACCCTCCGGTGGAAATTTTCATGCTTCGCCACTGCCTACTGCCCTTAGGCAGTAGAGTAATCTACTAATCCATTAGTTTTTGGTTGTTATATTTCTAATTTCATTAGGTAACATAGTTAGAAAAATGAGTAATGTAATTAGGAACCCCAGTGAATATTTTTTTAACTGATTAAAATCAGTTGCTTAACAAGTATGAATTTGGGTATGAGATACAATTTTTACCCGTAGTCGTCTCAATTTTGGGCTTTTTTTTTAAGAAAGCACCGCCCTCTACGCCGAGACACCCGCCTCCCGGGGAGTTTTTCTTCCAAAAATTCGAATAGCATTGTTTAAAAAACGCTCTTGCCCACACGCTTTTCGATATTATACCGTTGATCAACGGTCAAATTCGTTAATAATTTTTTATTCAACCTTTACCCAATATAATTCTCACTTCTCACCTCATTTTTTTATAAACTTTTCACCCACATTCTCTATTTTTTTTTAAATTTCTCCACTTTTCACCCACAATCATGAATCCCTTCCGATCCTCATTTGGTGTGCCGTTAAGACCCGGTAACCCCAATATAAATCGGCCGAACACCACGCAACCGCAACCGAACTTCAACCTACAAGACATGGATCCTAATGTATTTGCGTACGCCCAAATACTAGCCTCGGGCGGTTCACAACCATTCTTTCAAGTTCCGCAAACCTTTCCAACCATGGGCGGTTCGCAACCGTCTACTCAAGATACCGATCCGGAGATAGAAAAGGTACCGGAGACACAACCCGAGCCCGTTGTCGAGGGATCCAAACGTGGGAAAAGGTCTCACAAAAAGAAAGATCCAACCGCTCCTCGTCGAAAAGGAAACTACCAAGCATGGACGAAAGACAAGGAGTACGCGTTGGCACATGCGTGACTAGATATATCGGTGGCCCCCGTGTTGGTAAGCGTTTTAGAAAGTTATTTTTTTTTACATAATTCGGCCCATGTATTTTTTTTGGTAAAATATAACATTATAAATTTTTGTATTTCTTCATAGCAAATTATCAAACATTACCGGTTTTTTGGCAAAAAAATTCGTGAAACGTTCTTTAAAGCAATGGGGAAAGATGAATATGGAGATAAAGATTCTATTTCGATTTTTTATTTTTTTCAGGATTGTAACTATTTTTTTCTTATTTCAGTTTTCTATTTTTTTTTAGAATGTAATGTTTTTATTTAATAAATTTTATTAGTTTTAATTAAAAAAATTAATAATTGTGTAATAATTGATGGGGCATTATTGGACATTATCCCCACTACACCCATTTGTGAAAAACGCCCCTGTGCTAACTAGGATGACACGTAGCGGAAAACGCCCATAAGAGAGACATTATTCATCCTTATCACTACGCATGTTTTTTTTAACTATATGTAGAAGTCAATGGCTATCATTTTGTCGTCCCTCCTATTGGCAAAACTTACAAAATGCATTAATGTCTGCAACAAGTTTAGGTGTTAGTTTATCGTAAAGCACTGAAAATGCTATTAAAAATAATTATTGAAGTATCATTAGTTTATTAGATCTACTGTATATAAAAAGTTATTTAAGCGAATCGACTAGCGAGCTCACCTTGAATTGAACTGGACTTAAATACATATCAACAAGTTTGGCCTAAAAATTGTACGAGTTTTGAGCCACATTAACATACCTACGCCATTCCATGAAAATAAAATATCTACCATGTTATTGGATGCCAATATATTGCATACGAGTGTACTCATAACTTGTCGATAAAAAAAATTAGAGAAAAACTCGTTCATAATTAGCTTGCTTAAAGTACAAACCAAACAAAACTGATTCGTTTAAAGTTTAAGCCAAGCTTGAGACAAGAAGTTGCTAATAACTAGGGCTGTTCATGAGGCGAGTCGAACCGAACCGATCAGATCTTTGCTCGGTTCATTTACAAACCAAACCGAACCGAACCGAGCATTTTTTCAACCGATCCAAAGTCGAGTGAGCGTCTTTCGATCTAGGCATTTTTTCAACGAACGTTGAGCGAGTATCAAGCGTCGCAAAACAAAAAAGGAAATGTGACGATGTGGGTGCTAGTTATCAGAATCAAGTGCAGCTTCCGTCCTTGAGGTTTCATCCAATTAGAACACATTTAACAAATAACAAGGAATAAACTCTCAACTAGTTCTATCGAGATTAAATGAGCGGGAAGATAAATCGTCGACCGATCGAAGCATGTCCTTGTTCTATCGTATGTTCAGTGACGGATCCAGGAATTTTTCCCAAGGGGTTCACTTTTTTAAATGTTCCAATTTCATATGTCCGAACATAAAAAAAAATCGGGTCGGTTTGACGGTTCGGGTCAGGTTCATCACGTAATAAAAATACGATATAACAATGAAGAAAGCATCGTCATGATAAACTTGGGGCAGAGTTAATTACACAAGGAAAAAATAGACTTTTTATGCAATTTTCGAAAACTATATATTTATCAATTTTCATCATTACAAAGTATCTAACATATTGATCTAGATTCAGTCATTTCTTATCATACAGATATATTTAAGAGAGATGTATAAAAAACAATATAGATTATTGAACTAACCTCCCAAAGATCATAGCAACAAGTGCAGTTGTGCCAGAAGAAAGAGCAGATTCAAGAGCACATTACCGCACAAATGCAGCATCTGTTTCTGCAAACAACCCCGTGACTACTTTTTCAAGTTCCATTGAAAAGTTAGCATCATCAACAATGATTCTTAGCAAATTATCGCGGACGAACTTTGATGCACCCTTTCCTCCATGCCCATCATACACCTAATTTTAACCAAAAGAACACATTTTAGACTCTTTGAATATATTAAAGAACAGGGGAACAAACATTCCGCTTTTTAAATTATTAAAACAAGAAAGAAACTTACTTGAATTTTAACCAAAAGAACACATTTTAGACTCTTCGAATTTTTTTAACAAGATTTTCAGAATTGAATTGTATGAAGTTTATTTCCCTTCAAGACTTCCCCTAATTTTCTTGATCTTAAATGAATCTGTTTGCTATTTTAATATAATAACATTCAAAAGACTACAAATTAACATCATCAATCATAATTTCAAAAGGATTAAAACACAAGTTAAAACATTAGCATCCGTATTTCCTATTATTCTAAGTTTCTATAAAAAAAAAGTTTAAAGATTTAACATCAATAAACTCTAAGATATAACACACTAATCATATATTGAATCTAAAAATCAACATACTGAATCTAAAAATCGACAAACTAAAAGTTAAAATCAACAAACCTAAGAGAGTGACTGAGGAAAACTGTAAGAAAATGGGCTGGAGTGGCTCCGGCGACTGCTGGACGGACGAGGACGACGTTTGCAGTGTTTACGTTTGGAATTGGGGGTAAAGGCATAAACAATAAACATTAAAAAGTTTGAAGTTAAAACCCTAATTTGTTTCGAGTAAAAAAGGGAAAAAACGCAAAAAAAAAAAAAAAAAAACGCCTAACGGGACTCGAACTCGGAACATTAATTATAAACAGTAGGCGCTTTACCAGTTCAACACTAATCAGATTTGGTTACGGGTTCCTCTAAAAAATACTAAAGGGTTCCTTTAGTCTTTTGTATTTAAGTTAACACTACAAATTCCGAACAGAACGGGTTCCCGGGAACCCCTTTCTCGGCTATAGATCCGCCCCTGCGTATGTTTGAAATTGAATGAACCGATTGAAGCAAAATCCTAACGAGTTGGCGTCTTGGCGAGTGGCAATGAATAAATTGAATAACGATGGCCAATGGGGGGTTTTGAGTAGGATCTTGTACTTCTGAATCGAATGACGGGTTGAGACTTGAGTATTGATCGAAACTTCACATTTCAGTATTTGAAATTTTGACTCAATTACTCAAATGGACATTTACGTATTGGACAATGGACTATTGGTATTGGACTTCAACTCTAATTACTTAAATGAGTTCTATTTGGATCTTGGACCAAACATTGTTAATGTGGGACTCTAGTCATTCCATTAAAAATGATATGTATTAAAAAAAACCTAGCCAACCGAGCCGAACCGAACTGAGCGGACCTTTGCTCGTGCTCAGTTCGTTTACAAACCGAACCCATCTAAACCGAGCATTTTTTCAATCGAGCTGAATCGAACAAGCAAATTCCAAGCATTTTTCAAGCGAGCATCAAACGAGCGTCGAAAATTTTTGCTAACATATATTTTATATTTATATTTATATTTATTTAAAATATATAAAAAAGTAAAAGAGACCTTCTTGACCCGGATCCGATCCGGAATCGAAACACTTTGTCTCAAGGAAACCCTCACCTGGCTCATAACATAACCTACCATCCAACGATCTGACTCCATCTACGACTCCAGTTTTTCTTCCTCAAAGGTACTCACCCTTCAACCATCGATCCTTTTATCTTACCTATGAAGGTTTTAATCTCTAGATCTGTCTTTAATCAATCAATCTATATGCTGTTAATTTCACTAAATCTATTTGTTCAGATCTAAACCTGTATGATCCATTCGCCATTCAATT
>JARYGA010023922.1:0-25045 GCA_030545235.1 Helianthus tuberosus | reverse complement strand
AACACGTGTATATGTTGATATTTAAGAGATATACAGTGAAGAAAATCAAGGGCAATGGTGATATATATGCGGATTAGGCACAAAAAAAACACAATCAACAAATGGGTACAATTTAAGGAATGTGTTTTGTGACGGCATCAGATTCCTAATTGATGGAGAAAGGTCTGGTGGTAAGAAAAGCTGCTTCTAGGAGGTTGTCAAGTGTTTTCGCTCGACGATTCAATTCTTGGGTGGTTGGTTTGGCCCTTGTTCCTGTAACTCGAATCCTAGCCCGGTATATCCCATTATAATTTTACACCATTGTGAACCTTACGCCTTTTTTACTCTCTGATCGAGGTTCTCGGCATTGAAAAATCTTCGTAAACTAAATCACACGTGTATATGTTGATATTTAAGAGATATACAGTCAAGAAAATCAAGGGCAATGGTGATATATATGCGGATTAGACAACAAAAAAAACACTCAACAAATGGCTACAATTTAAGGAATGTGTTTAGTGACGACATCAGATTCCTAATTGATGGAGAAAGGTCTAGTGGCAAGAAAAGCTGCTTCTAGGAGGTTGTCAAGTGTTTTCGCTCGATGATTCCATTCCTGGTTGGTTGGTTTGGCCCTTGTTCCTATAACTCGAATCCTAGCCCGGTATATCCCTTTTTAATTTTACACCATTGTGAACCTTACGCCTTTTTTACTCTCTCTTATCGAGGTTCTCGGAATTGAAAAATCTTCGTAAACTAAATCACATGTGTATATGTTGATATTTAAGAGATATACAGTCAAGAAAATCAAGGGCAATGGTGATATATAAGTGGATTAGACACAAAAAAAAAACACTCAACAAATGGCTACAATTAAAGGATTGTGTTTAGTGACGACATCAGATTTCTAATTGATGGAGAAAGGTCCGGTGGCAAGAAAAGCTGCTTCTAGGAGATTGTCAAGTTTTTTCGCTCGACGATTCCATTCTTGGGTGGTTGGTTCGGCCCTTGTTCCTGTAACTCGAATCCTAGCCTGATATATCCCATTTTAGTTTTACACCATTGTGAACCTTATGCCTTTTTTACTCTCTGATCAAGGTTCTCAGCATTGAAAAATCTTGGTAAATTAAATCACACGTGTATATGTTGATATTTAAGAGATATACAGTCAACAAAATCAAGGGTAATGGTGATATATATGCGGATTAGACACCAAAAAAACACTTAACAAATGGCTCAAATTTAAGGAATGTGTTTAGTGATGGCATCAGATTCCTAATTGATGGAGAAAGGTCTGGTGGTAAGAAAAGCTGCTTCTAAGAGGTTGTCAAGTGTTCTCGCTCGACGATTCCATTCTTGGGTGGTTGGTTCGGCCCATGTTCCTGTAACTCGAATCCTAGCCTGGTATATCCCATTTTAATTTTACACCATTGTAAACCTTACGCCTTTTTTACTCTCTGATCGAGGTTCTCGGCATTGAAAAATCTTCGTAAACTAAATAACATGTGTATATGTTGATATTTAAGAGATATACAGTCAAGAAAATCAGGGACAATGGTGATATATATGCGGATTAAGCACCAAAAAAACACTCAACAAATGGCTACAATTTAAGGAATGTGTTTAGTGATGTCATCAGATTCCTAATTGATGGAGAAAGGTCTGGTGGTAAGAAAGCTGCTTCTAGGAGGTTGTCAAGTGTTTTCGCTCGACGATTCAATTCTTGGGTGGTTGGTTTGGCCCTTGTTCCTGTAACTCGAATCCTAGCCCGGTATATCCCACTTTAATTTTACACCATTGTGAACCTTACGCCTTTTTTACTCTCTGATCGAGGTTCTCGGCATTGAAAAATCTTCGTAAACTAAATCACACGTGTATATGTTGATATTTAAGAGATATACAGTCAAGAAAATCAAGGGCAATGGTGATATATATGCGGATTAGACAACAAAAAAAACACTCAACAAATGGTTACAATTTAAGAAATGTGTTTAGTGACGACATCAGATTCCTAATTGATGGAGAAAGGTCTAGTGGCAAGAAAAGCTGCTTCTAGGAGGTTGTCAAGTGTTTTCGCTCGATGATTCCATTCTTGGGTGGTTGGTTTGGCCCTTATTCCTATAACTCGAATCCTAGCCAGGTATATCCCATTTTAATTTTACACCATTGTGAACCTTACGCCTTTTTTACTCTCTCTTATCGAGGTTCTCGGAATTGAAAAATCTTCGTAAACTAAATCACATGTGTATATGTTGATATTTAAGAGATATACAGTCAAGAAAATCAAGGGCAATGGTGATATATAAGTGGATTAGACACAAAAAAAAAACACTCAACAAATGGCTACAATTAAAGGATTGTGTTTAGTGACGACATCAGATTTCTAATTGATGGAGAAAGGTCCGGTGGCAAGAAAAGCTGCTTCTAGGAGATTGTCAAGTTTTTTCGCTCGACGATTCCATTCTTGAGTGGTTGGTCTGGCCCTTGTTCCTGTAACTCGAATCCTAGCCTGGTGTATCCCATTTTAGTTTTACACCATTGTGAACCTTATGCCTTTTTTACTCTCTGATCAAGGTTCTCAGCATTGAAAAATCTTGGTAAATTAAATCACACGTGTATATGTTGATATTTAAGAGATATACAGTCAACAAAATCAAGGGTAATGGTGATATATATGCGGATTAGACACCAAAAAAACACTTAACAAATGGCTACAATTTAAGGAATGTGTTTAGTGATGGCATCAGATTCCTAATTGATGGAGAAATGTATGGTGGTAAGAAAAGCTGCTTCTAAGAGGTTGTCAAGTGTTCTCGCTCGACGATTCCATTCTTGGGTGGTTGGTTCGGCCCATGTTCCTGTAACTCGAATCCTAGCGTGATATATCCCATTTTAATTTTACACCATTGTAAACCTTACGCCTTTTTTACTCTCTGATCGAGGTTCTCGGCATTGAAAAATCTTCGTAAACTAAATAACACGTGTATATGTTGATATTTAAGAGATATACAGTCAAGAAAATCAGGGACAATGGTGATATATATGCGGATTAAGCACCAAAAAAACACTCAACAAATGGCTACAATTTAAGGAATGTGTTTAGTGACGTCATCAGATTCCTAATTGATGGAGAAAGGTCTGGTGGTAAGAAAGCTGCTTCTAGGAGGTTGTCAAGTGTTTTCGCTCGACGATTCAATTCTTGGGTGGTTGGTTTGGCCCTTGTTCCTGTAACTCGAATCCTAGCCCGGTATATCCCACTTTAATTTTACACCATTGTGAACCTTACGCCTTTTTTACTCTCTGATCGAGGTTCTCGGCATTGAAAAATCTTCGTAAACTAAATCACACGTGTATATGTTGATATTTAAGAGATATACAGTCAAGAAAATCAAGGGCAATGGTGATATATATGCGGATTAGACAACAAAAAAAACACTCAACAAATGGTTACAATTTAAGAAATGTGTTAAGTGACGACATCAGATTCCTAATTGATGGAGAAAGGTCTAGTGGCAAGAAAAGCTGCTTCTAGGAGGTTGTCAAGTGTTTTCGCTCGATGATTCCATTCTTGGGTGGTTGGTTTGGCCCTTATTCCTATAACTCGAATCCTAGCCAGGTATATCCCATTTTAATTTTACACCATTGTGAACCTTACGCCTTTTTTACTCTCTCTTATCGAGGTTATCGGAATTGAAAAATCTTCGTAAACTAAATCACATGTGTATATGTTGATATTTAAGAGATATACAGTCAAGAAAATCAAGGGCAATGGTGATATATATGCGGATTAGACAACAAAAAAAACACTCAACAAATGGCTACAATTTAAGGAATGTGTTTAGTGACGACATCAGATTCCTAATTGATGGAGAAAGGTCTAGTGGCAAGAAAAGCTGCTTCTAGGAGGTTGTCAAGTGTTTTCGCTCGATGATTCCATTCCTGGGTGGTTGGTTTGGCCCTTGTTCCTATAACTCGAATCCTAGCCCGGTATATCACATTTTAATTTTAAACCATTGTGAACCTTACGCCCTTTTTACTCTCTATTATCGAGGTTCTCGGAATTGAAAAATCTTCGTAAACTAAATCACATGTGTATATGTTGATATTTAAGAGATATACAGTCAAGAAAATCAAGGGCAATGGTGATATATAAGTGGATTAGACACAAAAAAAAACCACTCAACAAATGGCTACAATTAAAGGATTGTGTTTAGTGACGGCATCAGATTTCTAATTGATGGAGAAAGGTCCGGTGGCAAGAAAAGCTGCTTCTAGGAGATTGTCAAGTTTTTTCGCTCGACGATTCCATTCTTGGGTGGTTGGTCTGGCCCTTGTTCCTGTAACTCGAATCCTAGCCCGGTGTATCCCATTTTAGTTTTACACCATTGTGAACCTTACGCCTTTTTTACTCTCTGATCGAGGTTCTCAGCATTGAAAAATCTTGGTAAATTAAATCACACGTGTATATGTTGATATTTAAGAGATATACAGTCAACAAAATCAATGGTAATGGTGATATATATGCGGATTAGACACCAAAAAAACACTTAACAAATGGCTACAATTTTAGGAATGTGTTTAGTGACGGCATCAGATTCCTAATTGATGGAGAAAGGTCTGGTGGCAAGAAAAGCTGCTTCTAGGAGATTGTCAAGTTTTTTCACTCGACGATTCCATTCTTGGGGGGTTGGTTTGGCCCATGTTCCTGTAACTCGAATCCTAGCCCGATATATCCCATTTTAATTTTACACCATTGTAAACCTTACGCCTTTTTTACTCTCTGATAGAGGTTCTCGGCATTGAAAAATCTTCGTAAACTAAATAAGACGTGTATATGTTGATATTTAAGAGATATACAGTCAAGAAAATCAGGGACAATGGTGATATATAAGCGGATTAAGCACAAAAAAAACACTCAACAAATGGCTACAATTTAAGGAATGTGTTTAGTGACGTCATCAGATTCCTAATTGATGGAGAAAGGTCTAGTGGTAAGAAAGCTGCTTCTAGGAGGTTGTCAAGTGTTTTCGCTCGACGATTCAATTCTTGGGTGGTTGGTTTGGCCCTTGTTCCTGTAACTCGAATCCTAGCCCGGTATATCCCATTTTAATTTTACACCATTGTGAACCTTACGCCTTTTTTACTCTCTGATCGTGGTTCTCGGCATTGAAAAATCTTCGTAAACTAAATCACATGTGTATTTGTTGATATTTAAGAGATATACAGTCAAGAAAATCAATGGCAATGGTGATATATATTCGGATTAGACACCAAAAAAAACACTCAACAAATGGTTACAATTTAAGGAATGTGTTTAGTGACGGCATCAGATTCCTAATTGATGGAGAAAGGTCTGGTGGCAACAAAAGCTGCTTCTAGGAGGTTGTCAAATGTTTTCGCTCGACGATTCCATTCTTGGGTGGTTGGTTTGGCCCTTGTTCCTGTAACTCGAATCCTAGCCCGGTATATCCCAATTAAGTTTTATACCATTGTGAACCTAACGCCTTTTTTACTCTCTGATCGAGGTTCTCGGCATTGAAAAATCTTCGTAAACTAAATAACACGTGTATATGTTGATATTTAAGAGATATACAGTCTAGAAAATCAAGGAAAATGGTGATATATATGCGGACTAAGCAACAAAAAAAAAACACTCAACAAATGGCTACAATTTAAGGAATGTGTTTAGTGACGGCATCAGATTCCTAATTGATGGAGAAAGGTCTGGTGGTAAGAAAGCTGCTTCTAGGAGGTTGTCAAGTGTTTTCGCTCGACGATTCAATTCTTGGGTTGTTGGTTTGGCCCTTGTTCCTGTAACTCAAATCCTAGCCCGGTATATCCCACTTTAATTTTACACCATTGTGAACCTTACGCCTTTTTTACTCTCTGATCGAGGTTCTCGGCATTGAAAAATCTTCGTAAACTAAATCACACGTGTATATGTTGATATTTAAGAGATATACAGTCAAGAAAATCAAGGGCAATGGTGATATATATGTGGATTAGACACAAAAAAAACACTCAACAAATGGCTACAATTAAAGGATTGTGATTAGTGACGGCATCAGATTTTTAATTGATGGAGTAAGGTCTGGTGGCAAGAAAAGCTGCTTCTAGGAGATTGTCAAGATTTTTCGCTCGATGATTCCATTCTTGGGTGGTTGGTCTGGCCCGTGTTCCTATAACTCGAATCCTAGCCTGGTATATCCCGTTTTAGTTTTACACCATTGTGAACCTTACGCCTTTTTTACTCTCTGATTGAGGTTCTCGGCATTGAAAAATCTTGGTAAACTAAATCACATGTGTATATGTTGATATTTAAGAGATATACAGTCAACAAAATCAAGGGTAATGGTGATATATATGCGGATTAGACACCAAAAAAAAAACACTTAACAAATTGCTACAATTTAAGGAATGTGTTTAGTGACTGCATCAGATTCCTAATTGATGGAGAAAGGTCTGGTGGTAAGAAAAGCTGCTTCGAGGAGGTTGTCAAGTGTTTTCGCTCGACAATTCCATTCTTGGGGGTTGGTTTGGCCCTTGTTCATGTAACTCGAATCCTAGCCCGGTATATCCCATTTTAGTTTTACACCATTGTTAACCTTACGCCTTTTTTACTCTCTGATCGAGGTTCTCGGCATTGAAAAATCTTTGTAAACTAAATCACGTGTGTATATGTTGATATTTAAGAGATATACTGTCAAGAAATTAAGGGCAATGGTGATATATATGCGGATTAGGCACCAAAAAACACTCAACAAATGGCTACAATTTAAGGAATGTGTTTAGTGACGGCATCAGATTCCTAATTAATGGAGAAAGGTCTGGTGGTAAGAAAAGCTGCTTCTAGGAGGTTGTCAAGTGTTTTCGCTCGACGATTCAATTCTTGGGTGCTTGGTTTGGCCCTTGTTCCTGTAACTCGAATCCTAGCCCGGTATATCCCATTTTAATTTTACACCATTGTGAACCTTAAGCCTTTTTTACTCTCTGATCGAGGTTCTCGGCATTGAAAAATCTTCGTAAACTAAATCATACGTGTAGATGTTGATATTTAAGAGATATACAGTCAAGAAAATCAAGGGCAATGGTGATATATATTCGGATTAGTCGCCAAAAAAAACACTCAACAAATGGCTACAATTTAAGGAATGTGTTTAGTGACGGCATCAGATTCCTAATTGATGGAGAAAGGTCTGGTGGCAACAAAAGCTGCTTCTAGGCGGTTGTCAAATGTTTTCGCTCGACGATTCCGTTCTTGGGTGGTTGGTTTGGCCCTTGTTCTTATAACTCGAATCCTAGCCCGGTATATCCCATTTTAGTTTTACACCATTGTGAACCTTACGCCTTTTTTACTCTCTGATCGAGGTTCTCGGCATTGAAAAATTTTCATAAACTAAATCACACGTGTATATGTTGATTTTTAAGAGATATACAGTCAAGAAAATCAAGGGCAATGGTGATATATATGCGGATTAGACAACAAAAAAAAACACTCAACAAATGGATACAATTTAAGGAAAGTGTTTAGTGACGACATCAGACTCCTAATTGATGGAGAAAGGTCTGGTGGCAAGAAAAGCTGCTTCTAGGAGGTTGTCAAGTGTTTTCGCTCGACGATTCCATTCTTGGGTGGTTGGTTTGGCCCTTGTTCCTGTAACTCGAATCCTAGCCCGGTATATCCCATTTTAATTTTACACCATTGTGAACCTTACCCCTTCTTTACTCTCGCTTATCGTGGTTCTGGGATTGAAAAATCTTCGTAAACTAAATCACATGTGTATATGTTGATATTTAAGAGATATACAGTCAAGAAAATCAAGGGCAATGGTGATATATATGCGGATTAGACAGAAAAAAACACTCAACAAATGGCTACAATTTAATGAATGTGTTTAGTGACGGCATCAGATTCCTAATTGATGGAGAAAGGTCTGGTGGCAAGAAAAGCTGCTTCTAGGAGGTTGTCAAGTGTTTTTGCTCGACGATTCCATTCTTGGGCGGTTGTTTTGGCCCTTGTTCCTGTAACTCGAATCCTAGCCCGGTATATCCCATTTTTGTTTTACACCATTGTAAACCTTACGCCCTTTTTACTCTCTGATCGAGGTTCTCGGCATTGAAAAATCTTCGTAAACTAAATCACACGTGTAGATGTTGATATTTAAGAGATATACAGTGAAGAAAATCAAGGGCAATGGTGATATATATGCGGATTAGACAACAACAAAAACACTCAACAAATGGCTACAATTTAAGGAATGTGTTTAGTGATGACATCAGATTCCTAATTGATGGAGAAAGGTCTGGTGGCAAGAAAAGCTTCTTCTAGGAGGTTGTCAAGTGTTTTCGCTCGACGATTCAATTCTTGGGTGGTTGGTTTGGCCCTTGTTCCTGTAACTTGAATCCTAGCCCGGTATATCCCATTTTAATTTTACACCATTGTGAACCTTACGCCTTTTTTACCCTCTGATCGAGGTTCTCGGCATTGAAAAATTTTCGTAAACTAAATCATACGTGTAGATGTTGATATTTAAGAGATATACAGTCAAGAAAATCAAGGGCAATGGTGATATATATTCGGATTAGTCACCAAAAAAAACACTCAACAAATGGCTACAATTTAAGGAATGTGTTTAGTGACGGCATCAGATTCCTAATTGATGGAGAAAGGTCTGGTGGCAACAAAAGCTGCTTCTAGGAGGTTGTCAAATGTTTTCGCTCGACGATTCCATTCTTGGGTGGTTGGTTTGGCCCTTGTTCCTATAACTCGAATCCTAGCCCGGTATATCCCATTTTAGTTTTACACCATTGTGAACCTTACGCCTTTTTTACTCTCTGATCGAGGTTCTCGGCATTGAAAAATTTTCGTAAACTAAATCACACGTGTATATGTTGATTTTTAAGAGATATACAGTCAAGAAAATCAAGGGCAATGGTGATATATATGTGGATTAGACAACAAAAAAAACACTCAACAAATGGATACAATTTAAGGAATGTGTTTAGTGACGACATCAGACTCCTAATTGATGGAGAAAGGTCTGGTGGAAAGAAAAGCTGCTTCTAGGAGGTTGTCAAGTGTTTTCGCTCGACGATTCCATTCTTGGGTGGTTGGTTTGGCCCTTGTTCCTGTAACTCGAATCCTAGCCCGGTGTATCCCATTTTAATTTTACACCATTGTGAACCTTACCCCTTTTTTACTCTCGCTTATCGAGGTTCTGGGAATTGAAAAATCTTCGTAAACTAAATCACATGTGTATATGTTGATATTTAAGAGATATACAGTCAAGAAAATCAAGGGCAATGGTGATATATATGCGGATTAGACAGAAAAAAACACTCAACAAATGGCTACAATTTAATGAATATGTTTAGTGACGGCATCAGATTCCTAATTGATGGAGAAAGGTCTGGTGGCAAGAAAATCTGCTTCTAGGAGGTTGTCAAGTGTTTTCGCTCGACGATTCCATTCTTGGGCGGTTGTTTTGGCCCTTGTTCCTGTAACTCGAATCCTAGCCCGGTATATCCCATTTTAGTTTTACACCATTGTAAACCTTACGCCCTTTTTACTCTCTGATCGAGGTTCTCGGCATTGAAAAATCTTCGTAAACTAAATCACACGTGTAGATGTTGATATTTAAGAGATATACAGTCAAGAAAATCAAGGGAAATGGTGATATATATGCGGATTAGAAAACAAAAAAAACACTCAACAAATTGCTACAATTTAAGGAATGTGTTTAGTGACGGCATCAGATTCCTAATTGATGGAGAAAGGTCTGGTGGTAAGAAAAGCTGCTTCTAGGAGGTTGTCAAGTTTTTTCGCTTGACGATTCCATTCTTTGGTGGTTGGTTTGGCCCTTGTTCCTGTAACTCGAATCCTACCCCGGTATATCTCATTTTAATTTAACACCATTGTGAACCATACGCCTTTTTTACTCTCTGATCGAGGTTCTCGGCATTGAAAAATCTTCGTAAACTAAATCACACATGTATATGTTGATATTTAAGAGATATACAGTCAAGAAAATCAAGGGAAATGGTGATATATATATGCGGATTAGACACAAAAAAAAACACTCAACAAATGGCAACAATTTAAGGAATGTGTTTAGTGACGGCATCAGATTCCTAATTGATGGAGAAAGGTCTGGTGGTAAGAAAAGCTGCTTCTAGGAGGTTGTCAAGTGTTTTCGCTCGACGATTCCATTCTTAGGTGGTTGGTTTGGCCCTTGTTCCTGTAACTCGAATCCTAGCCCGGTATATCTCATTTTAATTTAACACCATTGTGAAACTTACGCCTTTTTTACTCTTTGATCGAGGTTCTCGGCATTGAAAAATTTTCGTAAACTGAATCACACGTGTATATGTTGATATTTAAGAGATAAAAAGTCAAGAAAATCAAGGGCAATGGTGATATATATGCAGATTAGACACCAAAAAAAAACACTCAACAAATGGCTACAATTTAAGGAATGTGTTTAGTGACGGCATCAGATTCCTAATTGATGGAGAAAGGTCTGGTAGTAAGAAAAGCTGCTTCTAGGAGGTTGTCAAGTGCTTTTGCTCGACGATTCCATTCTTGGGTGTTTGGTTTGGCTCTTGTTCCTGTAACTCGAATCCTAGCCCGGTATATCCCATTTTAATTTTACACCATTGTGAACCTTACGCCTTTTTTACTCTCTGATCGAGGTTCTCGGCATTGAAAAATCTTCGTAAACTAAATCACACGTGTATATGTTGACATTTAAGAGATATACAGTCAAGAAAATCAAGGGCAATGGTGATATATATGCGGATTAGACAACAAAAAAAAACACTCAACAAATGGCTACAATTTCAGGAATGTGTTTAGTGACGACATCAGATTCCTAATTGATGGAGAAAGGTCTGGTGGCAAGAAAAGCTGCTTTGTAACACCTCGAAAATTTACGTCCAATAGTGTACTGACACGTGTCATGGGCTTCGAATATGTGAAAACATACTTTAGAGGGACTAAAGTTGACAAACGGTGAAACTATATGAATTCAAGGATTCAAAGTGTCAACAATTGATAAATAAGCCCTACAATAACCCTACATGATGTTTATAATCTTAAACGGATAAATCATGGATCATACGCAGCGAAAGATGTAAGAAAGTGAGGAATTACAAACTGCAGGGGCTAAAAGTGTCAACATGTTGAAATTATACCTTTGATTGATCTTTTAGCAAACCCAAAGCTTTGTAATGATAAAATATACTCATAAGAATATGTGATAAAAATTTCATGAAGTTTCGTGAACGTATGAGAAAGTTATGATTAACACCGTACACGAAAGGTTAAATACGATATCGTGAATTTCGTGACTTTTCGGGTAAGCGCAAAGTTAACCGACGACATACCCAAGTTTATAAAAGTCCCAAGGTTTATAAAAATCAGATTTAAGGGCCAAGAGTGCTAAATAAATAGCTTAAACACGCTGCAAAAGATCAGGGGCTGAATCGCAATATTGGAAAACTTGTAAAGCTGGTCACCACCACCCTCGCGCTGCGCGACAGGGTCCTCGCGCTACGCGAGCGCCTACCAGCGACAGCCCAGGTGCAAAGGTGCCAGTTCTTGGCTGTTTGCGAATGGTTTGCAGCTGTACTCAACTCTAGGAACCCACCAATCGACTTACATGCAGTTGAGGACACTTGTATCAGTCTTACAAGCCTTATAAACATCTGTGGCACCTCTAAATCAGATCAAAATCTGATTATAAGGGACTTGAAGCTTATGTTCTTCATTACTTGAAACTTCAAAAATTCACAAGACTTCTCCTGGAGCTTTCTGGATGCCAAGGCACCTTCATAGTGATCACTAAGCTTGTTTAGGACCATTGTAAGTGTTTATATCATCCTCTAATTCGTTCTAGCTTAGTATATTAACCGAAAGTCAAACTATCGTAAATTACACTTGACTTTATGATTAAACGAGTTTGGCTCTGTCATTTCTCAAATTGAAAGTACCCACATGTTGGTATTTATGTGTGTAACAAACCCCTAAAAGGGTATTTTCAGATTCACACTATAAGCATGTTAATTGTCGAGTCAAAGCATTTCTTAAAAAGTCAACAGAATGTGTTTTTGCAAATTTAAGCATGATTAGTAATGTAGGCTTCATGCAACCTGTTTGATCATCAAAATAACTTTATAAATAATGTAAGAACATGTTTCAACATGATCAACTCGACAATTTTCAGTTTAAACCCGAATCGGAACCGAAAGTCACATAAATTGACTTTCTCTTTGACTATCGGTTCGGATCCATCCATGCATGTTTGAGATCTGCATTAGAGCATTTTTGGACCAACTTTCACATAAGTTTAATTCTCTGAGATTTTACAACGTGGTTCAACACTTACCCGATTCATATGCATGTTACCGGTTTATGCTTAAATATGACTATTTTGCCCTTTTTGATATAAAACGTGATTTTTGAAAAAGTGAAAGAGTAGAATCATTTTTTAGTGATTTATAAACACGCACCGAAAATTTAATATCAGTTTGAGGTCTAGATTAACGGTTATGCTCATTATCGTAAATTGCAAGCTTTATGTTACATAAATAGCGTAATTAGCGCATAGCCTATTTTAACCCACTTTTTGGTATCAAACCTTTTATACACTGATGTTATATAATATTTTGGGATTTTTAAGGATTTTTATTAAATTTTTGGCTGAGCATAACATAGGTTTTTAAGCTAAAATCGGTTAATACCGATTTTGCCCTTTTCAGTCATAAAACGAGTTCTACAAATCCTCTTGACCCCAAACCTTTTTCTACTGATTTTATTTGTTAAATAAAGTATGTTGAGCCTTCTGGAATTATAAAAATCCCAGCTTTCTTTTACAAACCCGGAAACGGCTCTAAATCGCCTTTTTAAGCATTTTCATCGCATAGTATGTACCATAACCATATTAAACATGTAAGGTTGGTACCTACTGATGTTCTTAACATATTTTTATAAAATAACAGTGAGTACAAGTTTATAAACCCAGGGTTCCAATTTTGACATTTTTAGCCCTTGTGAAATTACCAAAATGCCCCTAAGGTGCATAGTTTGGTTTTAAATGATAAATTTTACGTATAGGTCATACCCTACTGTTATGACTTATTAAATTAAGTGTAATTACTAATTTAATCAGACCTGTAATTCAGAATGATATTTAAACTCTTTTATAATCGTTAAAATGACCAAAATGCCCCTACGGGGCTTATTTCGAGATGTAACTCGTTTTGGGCATAATAGACGATATCTTATTGATATTACAACATATTAAAGGCATATTAACTTAGGAAACCTGTATATGACTCTTTTGGTTACTCGTTACGCACTTGTCGCGTTCGGATCGGCTTAGGTGACTAGTTCATTTATATTAGCCGAAGCGAGTCAAACCTTATCATTTTTGCCTCCAAATCCAGAATGTGTTAGTATACCCATATTATACAAGTCTTCAAACTTGTCGGGTCTAAATCACATTATATCCGGTCTTCGCTTAATCGTGAGTTGAACCGTATATTTCCTTAAGACTAACCGGTCTAAGCTTTGGCTTAATTAAAGACCCGTTAGCATTCTAATTGATTATTTATGTCATCATTCCAGACTAGAGCCTTCCGGTAAATGGTACCTACGCTTACTTAAGCGAACACGGCTGAGTTATTAAATTCTTATTAATTAAGACAGGAGCTAGCTCAGGTAAATACTTTTAACTTATTTTCCCTTATACGGGCTTGGGATACGGTATTATAAAAATACCGCTTGGTCGGGTGTAGAAACCTTTTAATCGGAGATGATTGAATTGCATAATCCCGTTTTAATTCGTATTGCTTGATAACAAATAACATTGGGGGTTAATGACCGTGTCCTGGATATCCTTGGCTCATTTTAAAAAGTGAATGGCCACGACGTAAGCACAAGGTGTAGACAAAACACCTCCTGTTGCATATGTAAAACGTATACTCACTCGTGAGGATAACTTCTTGTGAGATTATATTTGTGGTGTGTCGATTAATCTTGTCCGGCTTGTATTGTATTGTATTGTAAAATCACCGGCCCTAAATGTTGGACAAACATGTAAATCAGATACAAGATTTTTATTAATAAAATTGTCCCAAGTTATAAAAGATTAATTTTGGCTCTGTGCATTTTAATCACTGTGTCAAGATATTTTGTGCCGTTTGCACTCAAATAAATTTTCAAACTCTTTTCAAAATGAGTCAGTTAAATTGTATTTACCAGTGAAAACTGACGTATTTTTCCAAAAAGGTTAAGTGACAGGTACTAAACGTAATTGGCTGGAAGCTCAGGGCGATTATAAGGAATCTTACAAGTCCTAGGCGTCTAAAGTCTGCTGAACAATGATTATGATTATTCAATCCACCTGTGGATCTTTTGCTTTCCGTTGTAATACTCTGATATTACTTTATATTCGGATTGTAATATATTTATCTTTTGCTTCCGCTGTGCATATTTATATTGAGTTGTTTGACTATGATGATATCAATTACGTCACGATACTCCCCATCGGGCCCACCGGTGACACGTGGAAATTTGGGGTGTGACAGGTTGGTATCAGAGCCAACATTGAGTGAATTAAACACTAATCTTTTGTGTTTAATCTCAATGACACGATAGCACATTCTTTGATCTTCTGAGTCTAGACTTAACATAGGAATACTCTCGTCTCTTCGGAGGATTTTTACTTTCAATTATATATAATTGAATATGTCGCCAAGCAAGAAGCTGTAATGGAAATTCTCCCCATTTAAAGCCTAGGGAAGGCCGAGCTTCGTACTGCGACCAGTATGAACGTACAACCAAGGAGAAAGCATTCAGAAATGAAATGAAGAAGAAACTCCTTTTTGCTAAAGATCGTTTCCTTAATAGTCCTTCTAAGGACGTATTTATTTATATTTTTTTCTTTTCTTTCTTCTTCTTTTCAGTCCCTTCGAGGACACATTATTCCTCTCAAAGACCCGCTTAGGGCAACTCTGTACTTTTATCTCCATATAATGGATTGATTAAATTAAGTTTTCATTCTATAACTGAAGCATGAAATAAATGAAAATAACATCCCTTAGAAGGGAAGTGCCTACGGGCTATAATTAACGTTCTCTGAGACTAAAGACCGTGGTAGCCTACAACTCCCTGTCAAGAAAAGGTAATGAACGTTGATTCACACCTAATTGCCTCGATCCCAAACGATCATGGCTTATAAACTTGTCTACGTGACTAGGCCATTTGTGCCATTATTAAAACTTTGATGCCTCGATTCTCTGAAATCATGGCTTATAAACTTGTCTACGCGACTAGGCCATTGGTGCTATTAATAACTTGTAAATTAGGATTTATAAGAAAAATCCTGAATGAAATAAATATCCTTCCTTCCCTATCAGTAATCTTAAAGGTGAAACCTAGCCTACGTGGCCAAGATGGTGAAACCTACTCAAGGGATTCAGATCCTTGTTAACACCTAAGAACGTGTTAGCACTCCTGACAAATGTGATTCGATAAAATCACAACAGTCGTCCCTATATTGGAAATTTTTTTTTATCCCTTATTTACCTTATGACCTAGAAATCAGGGCTTACATCATCTTATAAGATGATCACATTATAAACGTCCGTAAATGATGAAGTGCCTACGGGCTAAATTGGTTGTCGATAAGACAACGACAGTGGTGGTCCTTGACCTCCTGTCTAAAAATGTTGGACCATGTCCAAGCATAATAGTCGGTATGATCCAAACGATCTTGACTAATAGCATCTGAAAAGATGATCATATCATAAACATCCCTCAGAAGGGAATGCCCACGGGCCATATCTATTGTCCTAAAAGACAAAAGGCAGTTGTAGTCTTCGACTCCCTGTTAAGAAAAGTAACCGACTATGCTCAAACCTTAAATGCCTCGATCCCAAACAATCTTGGCTTATAAATTTAAAACTGTCCTTGTGACTAGGCCTTCTGTGCCACATTAATATCCTTAACGTTTTATAACTAGGATAAATTATAATGGAGAATACTAATTTAAAAATAACTAACAAATTAACCAATATGGTTTATATTACCATGGTTGATGAATCGTCAAAAATGGGGAATTCCATAATAACCTCTGAATAAATCATTGTCAATGTTTATGTAGCAATCAAGCTACATGGCTGGATCAGAGGAGGCCAACAGCCACCCGAAGAAGAACAATGATATTACCAGAATTAGCATGACTGAAGCGGAACCGCAGGCACTAATAAATAGTGCTATTACTCAAGCTCTTGACAGTCAGTATAATGAATCAAATGATAACCACTCTACGACTCTATCTGTGGTTCGTATTAAGCCCCCTCCTAAATCAAATGAGTTAGAGAAAGACGATGTTCATAACTCATCACATCGAAGGAGTGTTACGCCTATTCAGGTCGTGTGTCACCAAGAGGCACCAGTTAAGACCTGCACATATAAATATTTTGTCTCCTGCAAGCCCAGAGACTTTACAGGAGGAGAAGGGGCCATCGATTGCATGACATGGCTCGATGAGATGGACGCTGTTGTTGACATCAGCGGCTGTACGGAGCAAGATGTTGTGAAATTTGTTTCACAATCATTCAAAGGAGAAGCGTTGGCATGGTGGAGATCATTGCTCCAAGCCACGGGAAAGGTTCTACTCTACAACTTAACTTGGAATCAATTTGTTGCATTAGTCAAGGAAAATTTTTGCCCACAGCATGAGGTAGAAGAGATAGAATCAGACTTCGTGACTCTAGTCATGAAGGATTTAGATTGCCAGGAATACGTGACAAGTTTTAACACTATGTCCCGCCTAGTTCCTTATTTAGTCACCCCTGAACCTAAACGCATAGCACGTTTTATTGGAGGCCTAGCACCAGAGATAAAGGGAAATGTTAAAGCATCTAGGCCAACCACTTATAGGTCCGCAGTGGACTTATCCTTATCTCTCACCTTAGATGCAATCAGAAATAAGTCTGTTAAGGCTTCTGGCGAGGGAAAAAGAGAAAGAGAGGAGGAGAACTCTCATCGATCTGACAAGAAGAAAAAGGGAAGTTTAAGGAACAAGAAAGATTCCGAGTTTGGGAAAAAGTCAAGCCAGTCTAATAACAGACCCAAGTGCAGTAACTGCAAAAAGCAACATTCTGGAAAGTGCACAATTGACTCAGGTGCCAAACTGTGTGGAATTTGCAAAACCAAGGGTCACAAGACTTTAGATTGCAAGGAGTTGAAGAACGCGACATGTTACAATTGTAACGAGGAAGGGCATATCAAGACTAACTGCCCAAAGACTTTAAAGAAGCCGAGAGAGGCCAGGAAAACAAAGGCATGAGTCTTCCAGAGGAACGCTCCGGAGGTGGTACAGAATGCTAACCATATAGCAGGTACTTTTCCTTATCAGGAAGTTTATGCATAAAATTATTTTCTTTATACTAGCACATATGATTCTTTAATGAACGATAAATGTTGAGAACTGTTGTTTTCGCCCGATTAAGACTCCGACCAATGGACGCGAAATAGAAATTGGCCGATGATATCTTAGAGAATGCTCCGACGAACCTTAGATAGATATTTTATATCTATTAGGATTCACTCTTTTCCGATATCCTCATGGCAAGCTTACAAGCTATCCAAATTCATCAATATAATAAAGACAGTTGTGACATTTTGATTCCCTGTCAAAAAGGTGATGGACTAGGTCCAGACCCTAAATGCCCTCAATGGTCTTTTATGGCCTAGGCTAAGTAAAATTAAAAAGTATACATATCTAAACAATGTTCATTAAGAATGTTTATGTTATATTGTCCTATATGGTTTCATGGTACCATGGATAGTATATGATGAATTGCCAAGATGATGAATAGCGGTTGTCGGATTGCAGTTAAGTAATTGTTTCATCAATGTTAGGAACCAATATCAAGTATGGCAAACTCAGATAAGGCAGCCGTTGATCGTGCTATGGATGATGCGACGCATGCCAATGATACTACAATTGTGAACCTTAGAATTTCCAACGATGTCCTTCAAACTATGATAGACGCAGCTGTTGGAAAAGCTGTGAAGGAGGCCGTGAAAAAGTTCAAGGAGCCCAATGCTATTTGCTCAAAGTCTCATCCAAGACCACACGACCTTACTCACGAGAAGGATCTCGTTAATACCTCTAAGGCAAGGGATGAACTAAAGAGGAAAAGGGAGGAAAATAACTCCCAGAGTTCTAAGAAAAAGAACATACAAAAGTCCAACCAGAAACCTGTATGCAAGACCTGCAAGAAGCGCCATTATGGGAAGTGCAGGTTCGAACCAAAACCCCAATCACAGACGAGGGCTTGTGGGATCTGCAAATCGAGGGATCATAAAACATTGAACTGCCAGTACATGAAGGATGCAGTCTGCTTCGGCTGTTATGAGAAAGGCCACATCAAGACCACGTGCCCTGAATCTGTCAAAGGAAAGGCGGCTAAGGAAGTAAAGCCTAAGATTGAAAGCGCCTAAAATGCCTAAGCTAGCCCATAAATAATGACATCAGGTACATTCCTTGGCATTTTATCAGTAATTTAAATGCTAAGAGTTTTATTTTAGTTCGGATACCAGTAAATCCTTCATAAACTATAAGTATAACAAGTTTTTAAAACTCTTCATAAGGACAATATATATATTAAGTGTAAGGTAAATACTTACAAGTAGAAAATTTACCAGAACTATTTTCTGTTCCTGTAAGAAATCGATAAGTCGCAAAAATGGTGGAATTGGCCGTCCCCGGAATCGAACCTGGGTCTAGGCCGCACCCTTTCGCGCGCCTAGCCAACTGAGCTAGGTGCCTAGTTTGTGAAACTTCCATTATTAATTAAATATAAGCACTTGTACAATAAACTTCCTTATCATTTATCAATGATAATTTCTGCTAAGTGTCCTGTTTTTAATACAGGCAATAATAAATCTTCATGAACCATAAACTTAGCAAATTTTTTTTTATTTTATCATCCACAAGGTATAACTACCAAGAAAACCATAGTAACCGATTCTTATAGATCGGCAAGGAATCCTTCCGAAAATCTAAGAGCACTCTTTCTTTGCGTAGAGTACGACAACATATGTTATTTTAATTATTTTTCTCATTGTTTTTCTATCGCCTGCGAATGCCAAACTATGTTTGATAAAAGTGTCATATAAGGATTGGCGTATCCTAGTGTGTCCCATAGATTATTTCCATGTCTGATCAGCATGGAGGTTTAATACATGGAACCCCTGAGATATCCCGATGGTCATATTGTACTAAAGTCGACTAGTAGTATTCAAGGAAGATATCCTATATAAAAATGTCCTATAAGTATCTCTACTTAGGACATCCTTGCATTATAAAGAGAATGTGTCATTTATCTGACACCGACATCGATAGATAAACTCAAGCCTGAAAATACAGACACCTCTGACATCTCTGTGTGTCATAATTATCTTCTCCTAAGACTATCCTGTTTACCTTCTGAGAAGCAAGTAGAGTTAAGATTAACATCCCGCTTAAGGTTAGAGTGTGGTAGGAACTCCATGTTGATCATGGAATAATCGAAACCCTGATTAAGTAAATTTTAAGATATAGATTCATATAGCCTGACTCAATATCCGGAGAATTCGGTCTAGTTAAGTGTGAAAGACGGTTCATTATGCTTATGCATTTGATTACCACAACCCTAATTGGACAACAATTAAGAATTATCATTAGCTGCCCAGGATCATCGATTTGATCGACTAACACAAGGATTAACTATTCCTTGGGAGTAGTTTTAAGCAGTGGTTGGAATAACCATTTCACCTTAAGATAAGCTTTTTATAATAGTCGTTATATAAGTATCAAGGTGGCTCTTTTGGAGACCATGTATAGATGAAATATCAAAACATCCGCTTGATGGACGAGACTTTGGGAAGTCCACTTACCAGGATCTGGAAGTTATATTGGAAACAACGAATAAGATCATACAAATCCCTAGTCATCTATAAGATGCCAGTATTCGGCAGGAAATCAAGAATTAATAAAAGTAGTAACCCTCCTAAGTTCTTGATAAGGAATAAGGGTTAACAAAAGTGATCACCAGGAAGGGTGTGCAAATTTGTTAAATTATCAGGCTAGTTAAGCTCTGAATATGTGGAATCATTCGAAGGAAAATCGAATGTATCGAGATCAAATAGCTTATAAGCTAAAACCCGTTTAAGGAGCTTGGCGGAGCTCGCAACACAATAACACACTAATGATCTAAGGATGTGTTTCGCCAATAAGTTGAGAAGCATTATCACATAATGATATGTGTATTTATAATATGTTGAGCAAACCGTATCGATTTAGGATCGGCAGGATAAGAAACTCCAAAAGGATACATGACCTATTGTAGAGGTCAGCTGGAGTGCCATAGAGGCCCAAATGTACTGAGGAAGGTTAAGTTCAATATAGGACAGAAAGTACTCCCTTTACTTTAATCAAATCTCGAGGTCGAGATTTCTTTTAAGGGGGTGAGGATGTAACACCTCGAAAATTTACGTCCAATAGTGTACTGACACGTGTCATGGGCTTCGAATATGTGAAAACATACTTTAGAGGGACTAAAGTTGACAAACGGTGAAACTATATGAATTTAAGGATTCAAAGTGTCAACAATTGATAAATAAGCCCTACAATAACCCTACATGATGTTTATAATCTTAAACGGATAAATCATGGATCATACGCAGCGAAAGATGTAAGAAAGTGAGGAATTACAAACTGCAGGGGCTAAAAGTGTCAACATGTTGAAATTATACCTCTGAGTGATCTTTTGGCAAACCCAAAGCTTTGTAATGATAAAATATACTCATAAGAATATGTGATAAAAATTTCATGAAGTTTCGTGAACGTATGAGAAAGTTATGATTAAAACCGTACACGAAAGGTTAAATACGATATCGTGAATTTCGTGACTTTTCGGGTAAGCGCAAAGTTAACCGAGGACATACCCAAGTTTATAAAAGTCCCAAGGTTTATAAAAATCAGATTTAAGGGCCAAGAGTGCTAAATAAATAGCTTAAACACGCTGCAAAAGATCAGGGGCTGAATCGCAATATTGGAAAACTTGTAAAGCTGGTCACCACCACCCTCGCGCTGCGCGACAGGGTCCTCGCGCTACGTGAGCGCCTGCCAGCGACAGCCCAGGTGCACAGGTGCCAGTTCTTGGCCGTTTGCGAATGGTTTGCAGCTGTACTCAACTCTAGGAACCCACCAATCGACTTACATGCAGTTGAGGACACTTGTATCAGTCTTACAAGCCTTATAAACATCTGTGGCACCTCTAAATCAGATCAAAATCTGATTATAAGGGACTTGAAGCTTATGTTCTTCATTACTTGAAACTTCAAAAATTCACAAGACTTCTCCTGGAGCTTTCTGGATGCCAAGGCACCTTCATAGTGATCACTAAGCTTGTTTAGGACCATTGTAAGTGTTTATATCATCCTCTAATTCGTTCTAGCTTAGTATATTAACCGAAAGTCAAACTATCGTAAATTACACTTGACTTTATGATTAAACGAGTTTGGCTTTGTCATTTCTCAAATTGAAAGTACCCACATGTTGGTATTTATATGTGTAACAAACCCCTAAAAGGGTATTTTCAGATTCACACTCTAAGCATGTTAATTGTCGAGTCAAAGCATTTCTTAAAAAGTCAACAGAATGTGTTTTTGCAAATTTAAGCATGATTAGTAATGTAGGCTTCATGCAACCTGTTTGATCATCAAAATAACTTTATAAATAATGTAAGAACATGTTTCAACATGATCAACTCGACAATTTTCAGTTTAAACCCGAATCGGAACCGAAAGTCACATAAATTGACTTTCTCTTTGACTATCGGTTCGGATCCATCCATGCATGTTTGAGATCTGCATTAGAGCATTTTCGGACCAACTTTCACATAAGTTTAATTCTCTGAGATTTTACAACGTGGTTCAACACTTACCCGATTCATATGCATGTTACCGGTTTATGCTTAAATATGACTATTTTGCCCTTTTTGATATAAAACGTGATTTTTGAAAAAGTGAAAGAGTAGAATCATTTGTTAGTGATTTATAAACACGCACCGAAAATTTAATATCAGTTTGAGGTCTAGATTAACGGTTATGCTCATTATCGTAAATTGCAAGCTTTATGTTACATAAATAGCGTAATTAGCGCATAGCCTATTTTAACCCACTTTTTGGTATCAAACCTTTTATACACTGATGTTATATAATATTTTGGGATTTTTAAGGATTTTTATTAAATTTTTGGCTGAGCATAACATAGGTTTTTAAGCTAAAATCGGTTAATACCGATTTTGCCCTTTTCGGTCATAAAACGAGTTCTACAAATCCTCTTGACCCCAAACCTTTTTCTACTGATTTTATTTGTTAAATAAAGTATGTTGAGCCTTCTGGAATTATAAAAATCCCAGCTTTCTTTTACAAACCCGGAAACGGCTCTAAATCGCCTTTTTAAGCATTTTCATCGCATAGTATGTACCATAACCATATTAAACATGTAAGGTTGGTACCTACTGATGTTCTTAACATATTTTTATAAAATAACAGTGAGTACAAGTTTATAAACCCAGGGTTCCAATTTTGACATTTTTAGCCCTTGTGAAATTACCAAAATGCCCCTTAGGTGCATAGTTTGGTTTTAAATGATAAATTTTACGTATAGGTCATACCCTACTGTTATGACTTATTAAATTAAGTGTAATTACTGATTTAATCAGACCTGTAATTCAGAATGATATTTAAACTCTTTTATAATCGTTAAAATGACCAAAATGCCCCTACGGGGCTTATTTCGAGATGTAACTCGTTTTGGGCATAATAGAAGATATCTTATTGATATCACAACATATTAAAGGCATATTAACTTAGGAAACCTGTATATGACTCTTTTGGTTACTCGTTACGCACTTGTCGCGTTCGGATCGGCTTAGGTGACTAGTTCATTTATATTAGCCGAAGCGAGTCAAACCTTATCATTTTTGCCTCCAAATCCAGAATGTGTTAGTATACCCATATTATACAAGTCTTCAAACTTGTCGGGTCTAAATCACATTCTATCCAGTCTTCGCTTAATCGTGAGTTGAACCGTATATTTCCTTAAGACTAACCGGTGTAAGCTTTGGCTTAATTAAAGACCCGTTAGCATTCTAATTGATTATTTATGTCATCATTCCAGACTAGAGCCTTCCGGTAAATGGTACCTACGCTTACTTAAGCGAACACGGCTGAGTTATTAAATTCTTATTAATTAAGACAGGAGCTAGCTCAGGTAAATACTTTTAACTTATTTTCCCTTATACGGGCTTGGGATACGGTATTATAAAAATACCGCTTGGTCGGGTGTAGAAACCTTTTAATCGGAGATGATTGAATTGCATAATCCCGTTTTAATTCGTATTGCTTGATAACAAATAACATTGGGGGTTAATGACCGTGTCCTGGATATCCTTGGCTCATTTTAAAAAGTGAATGGCCACGACGTAAGCACAAGGTGTAGACAAAACACCTCCTGTTGCATATGTAAAACGTATACTCACTCGTGAGGATAACTTCTTGTGAGATTATATTTGTGGTGTGTCGATTAATCTTGTCCGGCTTGTATTGTATTGTATTGTAAAATCACCGGCCCTAAATGTTGGACAAACATGTAAATCGGATACAAGATTTTTATTAATAAAATTGTCCCAAGTTATAAAAGATTAATTTTGCCTCTGTGCATTTTAATCACTCTGTCAAGATATTTTGTGCCGTTTGCTCTCAAATAAATTTTCAAACTCTTTTCAAAATGAGTCAGTTAAATTGTATTTACCAGTGAAAACTGACGTATTTTTCCAAAAAGGTTAAGTGACAGGTACTGAACGTAATTGGCTGGAAGCTCAGGGCGATTATAAGGAATCTTACAAGTCCTACGCGTCTAAAGTCTGCTGAACAATGATTATGATTATTCAATCCGCCTGTGGATCTTTTGCTTTCCGTTGTAATACTCTGATATTACTTTATATTCGGATTGTAATATATTTATCTTTTGCTTCCGCTGTGCATATATATATTGTGTTGTTTGACTATGATGATATCAATTACGTCACGATACTCCCCACCTGGCCCACCGGTGACACGTGGAAATTTGGGGTGTGACATGCTTCTAGGAGGTTGTCAAGTGCTTTCGCTCGACGATTCCATTCTTGGGTGGTTGGTTTGGCCCTTGTTCCTGTAACTCGAATCCTAGCCCGGTATATCCCATTTTAATTTTACACCATTGTGAACCTTACGCCTTTTTTACTCTCTCTTATCGAGGTTCTTGGCATTGAAAAATTGTGGTAAACTAAATCACACGTGTATATGTTGATATTTAAGAGATATACATTCAAGAAAATCAAGGGCAATGGTGATATATATGCGGATTAGACACAAAAAAAAAACACTCAACAAATGGCTACAATTTAAAGAATGTGTTTAGTGACGACATCGGATTCCTAATTGATGGAGAAAGGTCTGGTGGCAAGAAAAGCTGCTTCTAGGAGGTTGTCAAGTGTTTTCGCTCGACGATTCCATTCTTGGGCGGTTGGTTTGGCCCTTGTTCCTGTAACTCGAATCCTAGCCCGGTATATCCCATTTTAGTTTTACACCATTGTAAACCTTACGCCTTTTTTACTCTCTGATCGAGGTTCTCGGCATTGAAAAATCTTCGTAAACTAAATCACACGTGAATATGTTGATATTTAAGAGATATACAATCAAGAAAATCAAGGGCAATGGTGATATATATGCGGATTAGACAACAAAAAAAACACTAAACAAATGCCTACAATTTAAGGAATGTGTTTAGTGACGACATCAGATTCCTAATTGATGGAGAAAGGTCTGGTGGCATGAAAAGCTGCTTCTAGGGGGTTGTCAAGTGTTTTCGCTTGACGATTCCATTCTTGGGTGGTTGGTTTGGCCCTTGTTCCTATAACTCGAATCCTAGCCCGGTATATCCCATTTTAATTTTACACC
>JARYGA010023921.1:0-39463 GCA_030545235.1 Helianthus tuberosus | reverse complement strand
AAACTTAAGTGTTTTGATTTTTTATGCCAAGTGTATGGAGAATTGAAGTTATTTGATATCGGTTGTCACTTTATTGTATAGTTTGTTTTCAAATTTCCTAAAATGTGTTTGCATTTTAGGGGGAGTAAAAATTTCTGAAAACCAAAAACATTAGAAATTTTGAAAAAGACAAAAACATGATAAAATCAAAGATGAGTTTTGGTGTATAAAAGAGGAAATGATAGTAAATCAGTGGACTGGTCACAGCATGCTAAAGAAATGGAAAGATAAAATGTGATAAATGGTCTCACTAAAGATGTGACGATAGGCTCAGCTAGACTAGTAGATTTGCGATAACGATACAAACTTAAATGATAAAGCCTAGTTCTAGTAGGAAACATGGTCAAAAGCATAGTACTTAGTTTTGTCCTTCTTGATTGTGTGCCTACTCAGGAATCGCTGATTGTCGAAAGATATAAAACTAGTTAAGTTTGTGATCTTTCACAACTTTGCTGATAAGTCGCTGTGATTGTGCATTTCATTTTGCAAAGATTTAAACTTGTTTGATTTCTTTATTTTGTTTAAGCATTGGACATCCTCTGCATATACATGAGTATCGACCTAGTTGTTAATGCCTAAACGTTCTGCTTTATTTTCTTTGGTGTTTCGTTTAAGCTTTGGACCTCCTCTGCGTATAAGGAAGTATCGACTTGGTGGTTAAAGCCTAAACAACTTCAACTTGTTTTTATTTTCTTATTTTGTTTAAACATTGGACTTTCTATGTGTATATGGAAGTATCGACCTGATTGTTAATGTTTAAACATTCTGCTTTGTTTTTCGCACAAATCACAGTTGATAAAAGTTTAAAGGCATTACTTGAGTCAGTGTATTGCATGATGAGGGGATATGCTGAGATCGTGGGGTCCATAAGAATTTAGTGCTAAATTAATATACCTTAATGTATCAGTAAGCTTTTCGAAAGTTTTTAGATTGAGTTTAAGTGGATCACAATATCGTCAATCTATGTGAATCGTTTAGAACTTAAAATGTTTAAAGCTTAACGGTGTTGGTGATTTGTCCCAGAAACTGATATGATCCTCTTACACAAACTCACAAAAATATTGTATGTAAATATTTCTTTACTGCATTTCATTTTTGTTATAAAAAGTTCAAAAAGAATTTCGGTGTGTTTTAGCATAAATTTTGAAAAATCCAAAAAGATTTTAGACGACTGATGTTGAAAAGCTATTTTTCAAAATTCCGAGTGCTAAACATGATGAACAGGTTTGGGAAAGTTTGTTTGAAGATGTGTGAAATGAAAATGATATATATTCAAGTGGTTCATCAGAAATTGACATGATAAATCATTTTGTTCGATACTTGAAAATGATGTATTCAGGGTTGTGTCTTCAAGAGGTTAGCAAGGTTTCTAAATTTTTATATATTATCTTTGATGAAACTTATATTTTGAGCAGAGGTTATGCAGGAATGAAATTTGGAAAGAGCCAGGTTCCGAGACCTGAGGATTTTCCTCAAAAGTCAGACTACGATCCCAGTACAAGTTGAGGGGGAGTCTGTTAGAGAAAGAAAGTTGGAAGTTGCTAGAGCCAGCCGCTGATCCTGAAAAATTCAAGAGAGAGTTACATCATCCTAGGAGGAGATTAGTTGAAGCATATTAGAGTGAGGCAAGATTCAGATCGAGATTCTGGAAAGAGCCCGAAGACTGATAAAGACTGAAGACGTTGAAGACTCGACACTTAAGACTCGTCAACATCCGAGGAGGAGTCTGTTGGTGCATACGTCTGTTGACTTTGTCTTGTATCGAGTCTTGTACTAGAATTGTTAGATCAGGGCGCGTTGTACGAGAAAATAGGAGATTTTAGGGTTTGTTTTTGGTGATTTCACTTGAAGTGAGTGAGTTCGCTTGAAATGTCAAATGACAGTTTCAAGCGAAACCCAGTCCCTATATATAGCCTTTAAGCGGATTCATTTGGAACTTTCGTCATTCCGGTACTGAACTGCTGCCGAAGCGTCGTTTGATCTGTAAACTGGTTTTAATCAATATACAAGATGATTATTAGTGAAACAAGCTGCTTTTCACATCCGTTTCTTAGTTTTCTCCTCTGAAACGGACTAGAGCTCTTCTGAACGACTCGTTTGGGTCACAAATCGATCCTACATTCTTCAAGAACACATGATGACGTCATCCTAGAACACCTTGAATCTTGATGATTTCATGGTTAAAAGTTAAGATTTAGAAGATAGAAAGGTGTAGGAGTGCGTGTAGATCAAGGAAGTACAAGATTTAGGACGAGATCTTACCGGGATTGCGAGAAATCAGAGAAAAAGCGAGGAAAACGAGCTGGTCGGACGTCACTTGCCAAAAGTGGAAAGAATGAAAGTGACAAGGGGTATTTATAGGATACCCAAAGTGGAAAGGGGCGGGTCGGTCGGATGGCATCTCGCCCGGATGGCAATCCGGTCGGATGTCATCTCGGTCGGATGGCAGCCTGACACCTTGATCAAGTAACAGCCCGGTCGGATGGCAATCCGGCCGGCTGGCACCTGGTTCGAGTGCTCGGCGCGACGATTTTTGTTGTTTCAATTGCAGTTGCGAGCGATTCGATGCGATAGAGTTTCCTAGTCAAATTACTTTTAATCCCAACTACTTCATATCTCGCACCAATTAACATATCCTTTCGATTGCGATTGAGTTCGATCGCGTTTGAGTTTTGATTGCGATTCGATTGATTACCTCACATAACATAATTTAACATGCACAAGTAACACATAAGGCACACACACATGTATAACCATAACCAAAATGCGTATTTCGAGTTGCGAATTCGATTGCGATTTGATGTTGATTAAGTTAGATTGACTAGCGTTTAATTGACTTTATCTCATTGTTACTTCCTATAGTTTACAGTCGTACGTCGATTAAATAGCGAATAACAAACGTCGATTATTGTGATTATTGACACTTACTCCACAAAAACCACCAACTTCTTCTGTTTCAACTAATCCTACTACTAATGATCTTTACACTCTGATTTTGCAGATGAGGAATCATGCACAAGAACAGGACAAAACCAACGAAAGGATCCTCTGGGAGATCGATGAGATCAAGAAACAGAAGAAATCAGTGGAGGATTACTCTCCTCTGATGCCAAGATCGTTGAACTTCGACACTCCGGTCATAACTTCTCAACACTCAGCAGTTCCGAACGTTCAATACTTGGGTGAATTACCAGGAAGGCGTTATGGAACAACAACTATGAGTCAGGCATTTGGCTCTTACTTCCAGCCTCAGGGATCCTCTTCTCAACCATCAGGATCCTTCTCTCAGCATCAGGGATACCTCACGTCAGGAGGATATTTGGGAATGCCTGCAGTACAAGGATCCTCCCAGGTCCAAGGATCCTCCCAGGTCCAAGGATCCTCCCAGATCCAAGGTTCCTCTCAGGTCCAAGGATCCTCCCAGGTACAAGGATCCTCCCTTGCCCCAGGATCCTCTCTGGTCCCAGGATCCTCTCTGGTCCCAGGATCCTCTCTGGCCCCAGGATCCTCTCTGGTCCCAGGATCCTCTCTGGCCCCAGGATCCTCTCTGGTTCCAGGATCCTCTCAGGTTCAAGGATCATCTCAACTCCAAGGATCCAACGTCCTTCAGGACCAAGGATTCTTGAGAAGTATGCAGCCTCAGAACTCGGACGTTCATCAAGGAGACTTCATACCAATGCAGACCATTGCTCCCTCTGGTCCTTCAACCATGCCAGAGTCTCGTCAATATGGATTCACATCCGCTATTCCAAACACGAATCCTGTGGGAGGTAACACTTTTAATAATTTATACAACACTAACCATGGCTTAATGCAGGATACAGGTATCAATCAGGCTATGGCCAGGGAGTTACAGAAGCTCAAGGATATGATAAGCAGTGTTCCAGGAGTGGTTAAACCCATTCCTGAAATTGCGGATGGTAGCCATAGAATATCTCGTTTTGCACCACCCTTATGTGATGCTGAGATACCTAAAAGATTCCAGATACCATCCATGAAGCTCTATGATGGTTCAACGGATCCAGAGGAGCATGTAGCTCAATACAGGGAGAGGATGGAGATCAACCCAATTCCTGAAAGGTTAAAAGAAACATGTCTATGCAAGGGATTTGGATCCACACTTACAGGATCTGCTCTTAAATGGCTGCTAAGTCTTCCCCCTTACTCTATTACTTCATTTGCTAATCTAGTTAATTTGTTTAATAGTCAATTCTCTTGTAGTAGAAAGTTCGAACGGTTAACTAGTGATCTATATAGGGTAACACAAGGTCAAAATGAATCACTTAGAGATTATATCACTAAGTTTAGTAAAGAATCCTTAGATATTCCTAACTTGGATATTGCTACGGCTGTAGAAGCCTTTAAAATGGGATTACTTAGGGATTCATTATTCTATGATGATCTTGTCATGACACCTTACAGGAATCTTGATGAAGTAAGAACCAGGGCCCTTAGATTCATCCGCCTAGAGGATGAAAAAAGGATCCAGGATAGATTAGCAGGATCCTCAAAACAGGAGAAACAAGGATCCTACTTCAGGAACAACAAGTCCAAGTTCTACAATAAGTCTGATAACCAAAATGTGCATTCAGTGGAACAAGAAGAGGATGATGAGGATTATCGTCCTATTTCTGAATACTGTTTCTCTGTTAATAACAACGAACTAATCCTTGCAATGCAGAATCTAGGTGAGAAAGCTAGGTGGCACTCTCTTTTGTATCCTTTAGTTTGACACAGGTACCAAGGGAAGAGAATGCAGAAGCTGATGCATTAGCCAATCTAGGTTCATCTTTGAAGATTCCTGAGGATATCAAGATCCCTATTATCCATATCCTGACCCCTGCTATAGAGGATCATGCAGCTATAGAGATAGATGAAGATTCTGCAATCATCCCTAGTGATGATACTCAATCTCATTCAGGGTCATGGATCCTCCCAATCATGAGATACATACAACATGGAGAAATTCCTACAGGAGAAAACCCAAGGGCTTTCAAAACTAAGGTATCTCAATTTACAATATTAAATAATATGTTGTATAAACGATCTCTCGCAGGACCATATCTTAGATGCATTGAGGATCCTGAAATCCAAGAAGTCCTAAAGGATTTCCATGAAGGAGATTGTGGAAACCACACTGGGGGCAGGGCATTATTCTCAAGGATCTTGAGGACAGGATACTATTGGCCCACTATGAAGAAGGATGTTGTGGAGTATGCCAAGAAGTGTGATCCTTGTCAGAGGCATAGTAATATCCTTCATCAACCAGAAGAGCTCTTGCATCCTATATCCTCTTCCTGGCCATTCATGAGATGGGGAATGGATATAGTTGGAAAGCTTCCTAAGGCACCTGGTGGAAAAGTATTCATGCTTGCTATGACTGATTACTTCTCTAAGTGGATAGAGGCTGAAGCCTTTGCTCAAGTCAGAGAAAAGGAAGTTATATCCTTTATTAAAAGAAATATTATTACTAGATTTTGTATCCCTTCTGAGATTATTTGTGATAATGGATCCCAATTTATTGGGAATAGAACCACTAACTTTTGTGACAGCTGGGGGATTAAGATGATAACATCAACACCAGTCCACCCACAAGCTAATGGTCAGGCAGAATCATCCAACAAGATCATCATCAACAATTTGAAGAAAAAGCTTGGATCCAAGAAAGGAAAATGGGCAGAAGAACTACCTTATGTACTTTGGGCTGATAGGACGACTCCAAAGAATGCTACTGGCCAAACTCCATTTTCTTTGGTGTTTGGGGCAGAATCAGTAATCTCTACAGAGATGGTGGTTCTAACTGCAAGAACAAGCATTCGTGATCCTGAAGGAAATGCTGAAAACTTGATTCAAGACTTGGATACTATAGAAGAAATCAGGGATTTAGCGAGGATAAGGATGGCCAGTTATCAACAAAGGATGGTTGGAGCTTACAACAGAAATGTCAAGATCAGGAAATTCCAAGTTGGGGATATGGTATTAAGGAAAGCATTTCAAAATACCACTATTCCTGCTGATGGAAAATTAGCACCAAAGTGGGAAGGCCCCTATTTGATTGAAGCTGAAGCAGGAAAAGGGGCATATCGATTGCTAACAATGGAAGGTGATTTGCTACCAAGATGTCACACCCCGACCACGTATAACATACAAAACGTGGCGGAAACATCGGGGAGTGTTGTAACAAAATTAATTGTTTCAAATCCAAGGCAAACAAAGTTGTATTTTATTTATTTAACAAGAGTTACATTGTCTTAACACAGGAAATACAGAGTTTATAACATAATTAAACAAGTCTATCTCCATTTTTAGTCTCTAAGGCACAGGTCCGCCCTAGGATCATGATCGACATCCTACGGAAAAGCTCCTGAAAACACATGTGAAAATAGGTACGTCAGCATAAAAATGCCTGTGAGATACATAGGTTTTGTGAAAATAGGATTCATGACTTGTGTTTAAGAAAATGTTTAGTCATGAACCTTGTAATTTTCTTTATCTTGTAAATCATTTGAAAAATGATAAAATCAGTTGATATGTATAAGTAAATGTAAGGTTAAATTAATAACCATGTAAAATGAGTTGTATAAGATAAACTGTTTATGTAAAACAATGTCTTGTGAAAAGTATGTTATTTGTATAAAATGTAATATGTCTATACTGAAATGATTTAATTAACGTTGCGCTATGTAATATTTTACAAACACTTATATATAGGAAGTACCAGCGGCGTATCCACCATGTTTGTATCATATTACACACGCCTCGTTACTCAAATCACTTACCCAAACAACCACCAATGTAACTTGTTCATGTACAAACCAATTGTCAAGTGTTATTGTGTAAACCATATCAAAATTTCAATGTCCAATGTAAACCACCAAATGTGTATATAAATGTCAAAATATTTATGTTCAATGTAGATCATGTAATGTGTAACCAGAAATGTCATGTATGGTAAGTGAAATGTATCAAACTAAACCATATGTAAAATGCACAATAACAAGGTATTGAAGTAAAACATAGTTTAAATCAAAGTTATGTTTTGTGTAACAAATGCATGCTATACTGATACTAACATCTATGCGGTATTGTTATAATGCATACATCCAAGCCTTGAGACTGTGGCGATAAACCCTTAAACAAATTAAAGGTTTATCTAAGTTATGTATATCGAATTCGGTCATTCCATTCATCCCCATACCCAAGATGTCCGGAACGGGAGTGGTCAATTCCTATGGTACCACTACCTACTAACGAATGGCATGATCAATGTTAATGAATGTATTGTTCCATGTTAAACAAACCAAATGTTATACCAAATTGTAAGCATGTGAAAACGATGCACTAAGTATGTAATCAAATGATAATACGTTGCGTGAAATGTAATGTAAAACGATGTACTAAGTAATGCACACAATGGGCACACCTAGCATGAAATGTAATGTAAAACGATGTACTAAGTAATGCACACAATGGGCACACCTAGCATAAAATGTAATGTAAAACGATGTACTAAGTAATGCACACAATGGGCACACCTAGCATGAAATGTAATGAAATCATGTACTATAATGTACTAACGAACATAGCAGGTATATGATGTGAAAACAGGAAAGCTTGAAAGTAACAAGTAGGCACATGTGTTCCACCCCAAAACAGTTTGGAAAACAGTAAAAGAGGGGTCTATGTACTCACTTGAGATTGTTCAGTAGTTCTGGAGTGACAACCAAACAATGATAGAGATCTCAGAATCAAACGGCACCTAATATAGGAAACTATGTTAATAAACCCGACCTAAATCGGAAGATCGGATAGAATGAGGTTTCGTAAACCAAACGAGTATCGAAACTCGTGTAATATGGTTTAACAAACCCTACATACTAAAACGAAACTTAACCTAAGTGCTTTCGACCCATTACGACCCGTTTAGGTAGCTTATGCTACTTTAACGCGTCGTTCGCGTGAAACGCGTTCGGACCGCCTAACTAGTCCTATGACAAGTATTATATGCCTAAACATGTTACATAATCAGTTATGTGAGAAAGGTTTAGGTTACATATGCTTAATTACCAATTATACATGAAAAGGGTATTCTGGTAATTTACCTAAGGCATATAAACTACCTATCATACAACTACTCAAACGATGTGACCATAGGGTATAACCTCGGAAGGTTATTCCCTATATACTATGGTCACCTAATGTATTTGGTCGGATCCTAATGATCGACCAAACTGGGTCGGGTTCGAGGTATAAGCGATTTATTAGATTGCTTACCCTACGACCCTAGACAACGTGGTAATCAGTAGGCATAGTCCCAAGGGACTATAACCAACGTGATTACACTCACGTTGCGAAGTTCAAACGAACTTCGCATTGACCATAAACTGGTCAATGCAGAAAGTCAAACAAAGTTTGACTTTCAGACTCTAAAAGACTCGAAAAGCAATAAAAGAACGAAAGAATACTTACGAAGGGTCCCCGAATGCTAATTTCGATTCAAAAATCTCAGGTATGAAACAATAGTTTCAACTTAGAGTTTCTCAAATCAAAATTCTTGTAAGTTTTGCAATGAAAGGCATGGGGTATATATAGTTTTTGGTCCACCGTTAAGATCGTTTCATGGAAACCGTGCTTTAATCGCATCCGTACAAGTGTCGGGACCTTATGGTAGCTAGAAATTGATCCTTATCAGCTGACTAGACAATTGGGAATGTGTGGTGGAGGATTAAAAAGCTGCAACCTGCTGTTTAATACATTTAATCTGGTCAGAAGGGGCCATGCGGCCCGCTTCAGGATGTGAAGAAACTCAGGCGGGCCGCCTGAGGGTCACAGATCAGAAACATGATTGAAAATTGACAGTTTCAGTCCCTGCACGTGTTTAAGGCTATTTCCGACACTTCTAAGGCCCGTAAAGCCAACTTTAAGGCCCTAAAATGATGCCTAAACATTGTGGACATGAAACATATTCAAAAATATGCCGGATGATGGTTCGTTGGGTCATACGAACGCGATGTTCGCTTAATTACGACGGAATGCGCACAAGCGCGAAAAACGATCCAAATGACGCGACGAATGGATTTTTGGCAAGCCAAACATTAAAGCATAATATAGTCATGCTTACATAAATTTTTGGATGTCCGGATGTATTCAGAACGTAAGTTATGCGCGAAAGTGCAAACTTGTGCACTTTTTGACACTTTTAGTCCCTGAATGACCCAAAAGTTTATTTTAGCATACCGAACCCCTCAAAGCCTATTTCTAAGCTATGTAAAGGATATTTATGGTATGTTTAACTTATGGTCATGTTCCGGAATGTCTGTTCCAGTACGAATCGTCATACTTTCGCAGTTTGTCAAGTTTAGTCCCTATAAGCGAATTAACTTGTTTTTGCCATACCAAAGCCTTCAAAACTTATTTCTAAGTTATATAAAGGTTATTTAAGGTATGTTGAGTATATGTTGATGTTCCGGAGTATTTTTCGCGTTAAACTGAGTACGTTTACGCATCAGTTTGCGTATAACTCTCCAGAAAGTGACATAGAGTTTGAAATTACATAAAAGTCAAAACATTTAAAAATGTAAAACACAACCAAACAAACATTGTGATCAAATAACATTGTTTTATTGATAATTGTACTGTTTACAATGATTACAAGCACAGATGTTACAGTCTCCCCTACTTGTGGAAATTTCGTCCCGAAATTTATTTAGAGGAAACTCGTGGAAAAAGATGTGGATATTTCGCCTTCATTTGATCTTCGCGTTCCCAAGTAAACTCAGGTCCACGCTTAGCTTCCCAGCGAACTTTGACCAAAGGAATGCGCTTGCGTTTAAGCCACTTGACTTCACGTTCCATGATTTCCACTGGTTTCTCAACAAATTTCAGTGTTTTGCCAACACGAATTTCGTCAAGCGGTATGTGGAGGTTCTCATCAGCTAAACACCTCTTGAGATTGGATACGTGAAAAGTTGGATGAACATTTCCAAGTTCAGGAGGTAACTCAAGTCTGTAGGCTACCTTTCCGATTCTTTCGACGATCTTGAATGGTCCAACGTATCTAGGTGCAAGTTTTCCTTTTTTTCCAAATCTGATCACACATTTCCAAGGTGAGACCTTAAGTAATACTCGATCACCGACTTGAAATTCCAAGGGTTTACGTTTTGGATCCGCGTAACTCTTTTTACGGCTCATAGCTGTCTGAAGGTTATCGCGAACTTTCTTGACCTTGTCAGTTGTCTCTAAAATGAGGGCAGGTCCAGTAAGTTGAGCCTCGCCGATCTCATTCCAGCAGACTGGTGAACGACATTTTCGACCATAGAGAGCCTCAAAAGGAGCCATTTTGATGCTGGTGTGATAACTGTTGTTGTAGGAGAATTCAATCAACTTAAGATGTGAATCCCAACTACCACCAAAATCGATCACACAAGCTCTTAGCATATCCTCCAGAGTCTGGATTGTTCTTTCAGATTGACCATCCGTTTGTGGATGATAAGCTGTGCTCAGATTAAGTTGGGTCCCCATAGCAGATTGCATGGTTCTCCAAAAATGAGAAGTGAAACGAGTATCTCTGTTAGAAATGATGTTCAAAGGAACACCATGTCGAGCTACAATTTCATCTACACAGATTTGAGCAAGTCTGTCAGCAGGAAAATCCTCACGGATTGGCAAGAAATGTGCTGACTTAGTAAGACGATCAACGACTACCCAGATGGCATCATGACCTTTCTTTGTGCGTGGAAGTTTGGTAACAAGATCCATAGTAATGTTTTCCCATTTCCAAACTGGGATCTCTGGTTGCACCAATAAACCAGAAGGACGTTGATGTTCAGCCTTAACCTTAAGACAAGTAAGGCATTTTGACACGTATAAGGCAATGTCTTTCTTCATACCAGGCAACCAATAGTGAATACGAAGATCCTTATACATTTTATCTGAGCCCGGATGAATAGAATAACGAGACTTATGGGCTTCATCCATAAGCAAGGTACGAAGATCATCCTGGCTTGGGACCCACAAACGGTCCATGAAGTAGTACGATCCATTGTCCTTCAGTTCCAGAGCAGGTGTTATGTGATAGGGAAATTCCTTATCCATCAAACCTTGTGCAACACAAGATTGTTGGGCCTGAGAAATGCGTGCTTGGATATCGGATCGAGCTTGAATAACATACTGAACACGTACACAAAGAAGCTTAGTACGTTCCTTACGACTCAATGCATCGGCCACGACATTCGCCTTACCAGGATGGTAGCGAATCTCGCAGTCATAGTCGTTTAAAAGCTCAACCCAACGTCGTTGTCTCATGTTGAGTTCTTTCTGATTGAAGATATGCTGAAGAATTTTGTGGTCAGTGAAAACCACACATTTTGTACCATACAAATAGTGTCTCCAGATCTTTAGAGCGAAAACAACTGCACCCAACTCAAGATCATGAGTGGTGTAGTTCTTCTCATGTATCTTCAACTGCCTTGATGCATATGCTATGACTTTGTTCCTTTGCATCAGAACACAACCAAGACCCAACTTCGATGCATCACAATACACGACAAAATCATCATCACCCTCAGGCAATGATAGAACAGGCGCATCGCAAAGCTTCTGCTTCAATCTTTGAAAAGCTTCCTCTTGTTTGAATCCCCAATCAAAGGGTTTGTTCTTCTGAGTTAGAGCAGTTAGAGGAACTGCAATCTTTGAGAAATTCTCAATGAATCGGCGGTAATAACCCGCTAGACCAAGAAAAGAACGAACTTCAGTAGGAGTAGTAGGCGTATCCCAATCCTTAATCGCACTGATCTTGGAGGGATCTACATGAATACCTCGTTCGTTGATAATATGTCCTAAAAATTGAACTTATTTAAGCCAAAATTCGCACTTGGAGAATTTGGCGAAAAGTTGCTCTTTCTTTAGGAGTTCCAGAGTAAGACGAAGATGTTGCTCGTGATCAGCTCGCGTCTTAGAGTAAATCAGGATGTCGTCAATAAAAACAATGACGAACTGATCCAAATAGGGTTTGCAGACCCTATTCATTAAGTCCATGAAAACAGCAGGAGCATTAGTCACACCGAATGGCATGACTGTGAACTCATAATGCCCATATCGAGTACGGAACGCTGTCTTGGGAATATCTTCTTCATGCACCCGAAGTTGATGATATCCAGATCGCAGATCAATCTTCGAAAAATAAGAAGCGCCCTGTAGCTGATCAAAGAGATCATCAATGCGAGGTAGGGGATATCGATTCTTGATGGTAAGCTTGTTAAGCTCACGATAATCGATACACATCCTAAAAGATCCATCCTACTTCTTAACAAAAAGAATGGGAGCACCCCAAGGTGAAAAGCTAGGACGGATAAAACCTTTGTCAGAGAGCTCCTGAAGCTGCTTAGATAACTCTTGCATCTCAGACGGTGCAAGACGATATGGAGCTCTGGCAACGGGATTTGCACCAGGTACGAGATCAATGCGGAACTCGACTTGGCGTGCTGGAGGTAGACCAGGTAAATCTTCAGGGAATACTTCAGAATAATCCCGAACGACAGGAATATCTGAAATAGTCTTTCCCTTGCCTTTATCTTCTGTAACATGTGCTAAGAAAGCCACATAGTTCTTCCGCAGATACTTACGAGCTTTAAAACAAGACATGAGCTTGAGACCACCAGACGGTTTCTCACCTTGAACCTGTAGGATCTCGCCTGTCGAAAGCGGCACACGAACAATCTTTTCAGAACAAACTATCTATGCGCGATGCTTGGATAACCAATCCATTCCCACAATAACGTCGAAGCTTCCAAGTTGCATAGGCGTGAGGTCAATAGGAAAAAGATGGTCGTTAAGGTTCAACTGGCAGTTGTGAAGAACAGAATCAAGAATAATGGGTTCACCACTAGCAACCTCTACTGTCAAAGATTTACTTAGTTTCGTTCTAGACACGCGAAGCATCGGCTCAAAAGACAATGACACAAAACTCTTATCGGCACCCGAATCAAAGAGAACAGATGCAGGCTGATTATTAATAAAGAACGTACCGTTCACCACGTTATCATCCGCCTGCGCCTCTTGGGCATTCATGTTAAAGGCTCGGCCTCGAGCCGGAGCCTGATTCGGATTCTGGTTGGCTAGCCTTGGGCACCGGTTCCTATAGTGGGTCTGATCCCCACAATTGTAACAAGCACCCGGTGGGTAATATGGTCGTGCAGCTTGACCCTGTTGCTGAGCAGGAGGCTGAGCAACTTGTTGTGCCGGGTTCTGAACTGCGCGATTCTGAGCAAACCGACAAACATCGGCAAGATGACCTGACTTCCCACAGCTAGTACAGAAACGGCACTGATGTTGCGGCTGATGGTGACTGTTGCATCTATTGCACAAAGGTGCATTCCCTGAATAGGGTTTCTTCGCTGGAGGTTGTGCGGGTTGGTTGGGAGCTGCCTGATTAGCTTGGGCAGTGATAGCAAAATTTTGGGATGCCTTACGCTTCCTTGACCTATTCGAAGAACCAGAGTCCTTTCCATTCCTGTTTTGACCTTTCTTGCTATCCCTTTTGTCAGATGCCTGCTTCTTACCCTTGTCACCCTTCTTATGCAGCTTTCCCTTACGAACCTGCGACTCAGTCAGTGTCGCTGATAACTCGATCGCCTGACGGAGTGTGGCAGGTTCACTACCAGTAAGAATGTCTTGTACTGAGTCAGGTAGGCCGTCGATGTACCTTTCGATAGCCTTGTCGAGTGGGGTAACCATAGTCGGGCAAAGCAGACTCAACTCCTCAAACCTATCAGTGTACGCCCTGTGCTCACCACTATCTTGTTTTAAAATATCAAACTCTTTCTCCAACGCTCGCTATTCATGACGAGGACATAATTCCCTCATCATAAGAGCTCTTAGTTCAACCCATGTCTGTGCCAAAGCAATCTCAGCACCCCTATCTCTCATAACCCCGTTCCACCATGTCAAAGCCCTCTTCTGAAATACGCTTGAAGCAAACTCGACTTTGCGATTGTCAAGACACTACACGTGGCGGAAAGTATTCTCAGTGCTCTCAAACCACTGAAGAAGCCCAGTCGCTCCCTCAGAACCACTAAACTTGAGTGGTTTAGCCGAGTTAAAATCCTTGTATTTGCATGGAGCATTGTTGTTGTTGTTGGCTTGGTTCCATTGAGCAAAGAGATTTGGAAATTGGGCAGCCATCTGCTGCGCAATAATTTCTGCCAGCTCGGCAGTCGCTATCTGGTTCTCGCGTCGAGGAGGCATTCTAAAAGAGGAAAACATGAAAAGAAACGAGTGAGATGATTGGATGAAGAGAATGAGATGAAACGAAATCAACAAAAGCAAAGATGGTGGTCATTTATCCGTATCACAAAGTAAACAAACGACACACAGTGACTAATAAAAGTAAATGGATAAAAAATAGTGTATTTCGAAGACATGCTCGCCTATAAGTGAACACTCATCCCAAGAATTCCCAGGTAAGCACAACTGGTCTCGCGTCTGGTTGAGATGTATACGAAGTGCTTGCCTAGACAGAAAACTCAGAATACAGGCATTCACCCTTCCAGTTTGCACATGTTCACATTATTTAAGACCCAAAACGTTGACGAGATTTTGAAAATTTGAAGGCACAAGGCCAAAAATTTAGTCAAATTGGAAGGGTTCAAAACCATATAACAGAGGGTTCAAAACCTTATAATAAATCATCCAAAAACAGATGATTGTTTTTCAAAAATCATTTCGGAAAAATTTGGTTCTTGTTTTGTTAATCACCTAAGGATAGGTGATGTGCATGTTTTAAGATCTAAACACAAGATAACTTGTGTTAGGGTCCTAGAAAAGTTATAGTCTAGGTCAAAGCATTACTAATAACCTAATTCCCTATAACCATTGGCTCTGATACCAACTCTTCTGTCACACCCCGACCACGTATAACATACAAAACGTGGCGGAAACATCGGGGAGTGTTGTAACAGAATTAATTGTTTCAAATCCAAGGCAAACAAAGTTGTATTTTATTTATTTAACAAGAGTTACATTGTATTAACACAGGAAATACAGAGTTTATAACATAATTAAACAAGTCTATCTCCATTTTTAGTCTCTAAGGCACAGGTCCGCCCTAGGATCATGATCGACATCCTACGGAAAAGCTCCTGAAAACACATGTGAAAATAGGTACGTCAGCATAAAAATGCATGTGAGATACATAGGTTTTGTGAAAATAGGATTCATGACTTGTGTTTAAGAAAATGTTTAGTCATGAACCTTGTAATTTGCTTTATCTTGTAAATCATTTGAAAAATGATAAAATCAGTTGATATGTATAAGTAAATGTAAGGTTAAATTAATAACCATGTAAAATGAGTTGTATAAGATAAACTGTTTATGTAAAACAATGTCTTGTGAAAAGTATGTTATTTGTATAAAATGTAATATGTCTATACTGAAATGATTTAATTAACGTTGCGCTATGTAATATTATACAAACACTTATATATAGGAAGTACCAGCGGCGTATCCACCATGTTTGTATCATATTACACACGCCTCGTTACTCAAATCACTTACCTAAACAACCACCAATGTAACTTGTTCATGTACAAACCAATTGTCAAGTGTTAATGTGTAAACCATATCAAAATGTCTAAGTCCAATGTAAACCACCAAATGTGTATATAAATGTCAAAATGTTTATGTTTAATGTAGATCATGTAATGTGTAACCAGAAATGTCATGTATGGTAAGTGAAATGTATCAAACTAAACCATATGTAAAATGCACAATAACAAGGTATTGAAGTAAAACATAGTTTAAATCAAAGTTATGTTTTGTGTAACAAATGCATGCTATACTGATACTAACATCTATGCGGTATTGTTATAATGCATACATCCAAGCCTTGAGACTGTGGCGATAAACCCTTAAACAAATTAAAGGTTTATCTAAGTTATGTATATCGAATTCGGTCATTCCTTTCATCCCCATACCCAGGATGTCCGGAACGGGAGTTGTCAATTCCTATGGTACCACTACCTACTAACGAATGGCATGATCAATGTTAATGAATGTATTGTTCCATGTTAAACAAACCAAATGTTATACCAAATTGTAAGCATGTGAAAACGATGCACTAAGTATGTAATCAAATGAACATACGTAGCGTGAAATGTAATGTAAAACGATGTACTAAGTAATGCACACAATGGGCACACCTAGCATGAAATGTAATGTAAAATGATGTACTAAGTAATGCACACAATGGGCACACCTAGCATAAAATGTAATGTAAAATGATGTACTAAGTAATGCACACAATGGGCACACCTAGCATGAAATGTAATGAAACCATGTACTATAATGTACTAACGAACATAGCAGGTATATGATGTGAAAACAGGAAAGCTTGAAAGTAACAAGTAGGCACATGTGTTCCACCCCAAAACAGTTTGGAAAACAGTAAAAGAGGGGTCTATGTACTCTCTTGAGATTGTTCAGTAGTTCTGGAGTGACAACCAAACAATGATAGAGATCTCAGAATCAAACGGCACCTAATATAGGTAACTATGTTAATAAACCGGACCTAAATCGGAAGATCGGATAGAATGAGGTTTCGTAAACCAAACGAGTATGGAAACTCGTGTAATATGGTTTAACAAACCCTACATACTAAAACGAAACTTAACCTAAGTGCTTTCGACCCATTACGACCCGTTTAGGTAGCTTATTCTACTTTAACGCGTCGTTCGCGTGAAACGCGTTTGGACCGCCTAACTAGTCCTATGACAAATATTATATGCCTAAACATGTTACATAATCAGTTATGTGACAAAGGTTTAGGTTACATATGCTTAATTACCAATTATACATGAAAAGGGTATTCTGGTAATTTACCTAAGGCATATAAACTACCTATCATACAACTACTCAAACGATGTGACCATAGGGTATAACCTCGGAAGGTTATTCCCTATATACTATGGTCACCTAATGTATTTGGTCGGATCCTAATGATCGACCAAACTGGGTCGGGTTCGAGGTATAAGCGATTTATTAGATCGCTTACCCTACGACCCTAGACAACGTGGTAATCAGTAGGCATAGTCCCAAGGGACTATAACCAACGTGATTACACTCACGTTGCGAAGTTCAAACGAACTTCGCATTGACCATAAACTGGTCAATGCAGAAAGTCAAACAAAGTTTGACTTTCAGACTCTTAAAGACTCGAAAAGCAATAAAAGAACGAAAGAATACTTACGAAGGGTCCCCGAATGCTAATTTCGATTCAAAAATCTCAGGTATGAAACAATAGTTTCAACTTAGAGTTTCTCAAATCAAAATTCCTGTAAGTTTTGCAATGAAAGGCATGGGGTATATATAGTTTTTGGTCCACCGTTAAGATCGTTTCATGGAAACCGTGCTTTAATCGCATCCGTACAAGTGTCGGGACCTTATTGTAGCTAGAAATTGATCCTTATCAGCTGACTAGACAATTGGGAATGTGTGGTGGAGGATGAAACAGCTGCAACCTGCTGTTTGATACATTTAATCTGGTCAGAAGGGGCCATGCGGCCCGCTTCAGGATGTGAAGAAACTCAGGCGGGCCACCTGAGGGTCACAGATCAGAAACATGATTGAAAATTAACAGTTTCAGTCCCTGCACGTGTTTAAGGCTATTTCCGACACTTCTAAGGCCCGTAAAGCCAACTTTAAGGCCCTAAAATGATGCCTAAACATTGTGGACATGAAACATGTTCAAAAATATGCCGGATGATGGTTCGTTTGGTCGTACGAACGCGATGTTCGCTTAATTACGACGGAATGCGCACAAGCGCGAAAAACGATCCAAATGATGCGACGAATGGATTTTTGGCAAGACAAACATTAAAGAATAATATAGTCATGCTTACATAAATTTTTGGATGTCCGGATGTATTCAGAACGTAAGTTATGCGCGAAAGTGCAAACTTGTGCACTTTTTAACACTTTTAGTCCCTGAATGACCCAAAAGTTTATTTTAGCATACCGAACCCCTCAAAGCCTATTTCTAAGCTATGTAAAGGATATTTATGGTATGTTTAACTTATGGTCATGTTCCGGAATGTCTGTTCCAGTACGAATCGTCATACTTTCGCAGTTTGTCAAGTTTAGTCCCTGTAAGCGAATTAACTTGTTTTTGCCATACCAAAGCCTTCAAAACTTATTTCTAAGTTATATAAAGGTTATTTAAGGTATGTTGAGTATATGTTGATGTTCCGGAGTATTTTTCGCGTTAAACTGAGTACGTTTACGCATCAGTTTGTGTATAACACTCCAGAAAGTGATATAGAGTTTGAAATTACATAAAAGTCAAAACATTAAAAAATGTAAAACACAACCAAACAAACATTGTGATCAAATAACATTGTTTTATTGATAATTGTACTGTTTACAATGATTACAAGCACAGATGTTACACAAGAGCTTGGGATGTTGTCCATTTGATGAAATATTTCATGTGATCATGATCTGTGATCCTTACCAGACAAGTATCCTTAAAGGATCCCTACTGACAGATGATCCTCTTTCTGGTAACATTCCAATCTCAAACTATTTCATTCTTTTATTCTCTTACAAGGATAAGGACCATGCATCCTTTATCCTCCTTTCACTTGATTCTGAGTTTTGAAGGTTCAGGTATCCTTAACTAAAGATTGAGTATCCACAGAAGTATCCAGTTATTTGGGCTTGACCCCTGTTATTTGGGCTTGACCCCAGTTATTTGTGCTAGTCCCCAGTTTGGGCCTGTCCCCAGCTTCGCCAGTAGCGCACGATGATCCTGGTATAGTTCATGTCAATGGGACCAGTACTCGCTTTAGGGGCTGACAATTTCATTGTACTGGCTATATTCAGGATCCTACTTATAATGGTAGACGTGCCATACATCCGTTCCTAAGGTTTCTAACGTTTTCACGTTAGCTAAGGTTTTGGCATTTTCATGTCACTAAGTTTGGATAGTCGCCAGTAAGGGCCATACTCCAGTTTACATACGATCCTTTGGGCTTGTCCCCAGTTATCCTTTGGGCTTGTCCCCAGTTATACTTTGGGCTTGTCCCCAGTTATCCTTTGGGCTTGTCCCCAGTATATTGGGCTTGTCCCCAGAATTGTTGGGCTTGTCCCCAGTTACTAACTTTCATTTTATATCGGCTTAGTCCCAAGTTATATCTTATTTCAGGTTTGTGAAGATAAATAACCAAGGATTCTTGATCCTTACTTTCAACTAAGGTTTGTATCTTGGTTATCCAGATTATAAATGTTAAAGGTTAGGATACTAACTTGGATTCTCAGGTATGATCCTTAACTATTTTGATTTTATCATTTATGTGATTGACCCTTATCCTTTGACAATTGATCTTATGATCCTTAAACTATGTTACTTTTCAGAACTTATCAATTATGGGTTATGTGATCTTTGATAATATCCTAAAATTTTTGGGACATTTCTTAAATTTTTTCCCTACTTGATAAGTTTAAACAAAACAAATATCACAACAGTTGGAAAGCAAAATATCAACACAGGATAAGCCAAAAAGTTAAAGTTATTTTATTCACAAAAAATTAAACCCTTCTAAGTTGTCAAAATTACCTACCCCGAGCATCTACCAGCAATACGTGGCCCGTCCGCTGGGGTAGGTAAAGGGTGTCCATTGTTCATAGGTCTAACAAGTGCAGGAAATCAAAGACGGAAGGATAACAAGTGGCTTCATCCCCCAAACAGAGGATCCATCCACCACCCATTATCCTACCCATTGTTCAAAGGATCATCCATGATCCTCAACCCTAATTACTATTGTTTAAGTACAGACCAACCATTGTTCATCAAAACATCATAAGCAAAACAAACTACCAAACTTAAAAATGGGCTCCGGCTACGACTAGAAATGTCCTTCATCGCCAATTCATGCAGCTTACACCTTCGCTGCATCATCATCCCCTCCAGCTCCGGTATCCTTCGCTTGATCCTTGCCGCTACAACTAGCCTCGATTGCCAGAACCTCCTCAGCCTCATCCTCATCCTCCAATTCAGCCAGCCGAGCCTTCCAGCCCTCCATGTCCCAGCTGCTCCTATCAAAGGCGGGATCCTGAGCTTCTTGAGCCATCTGTAGCTTGGTCTTGTACATGGCAATGGCTGCGGAGACCTTAGCATCCTCTGTGATCTCGTGCTTCTCATAATCAACATTGATCATAACGGTAGCTATCTGGGCTTTGGCATCCTTAAGATCCTTCTCAAGAGAGGCAATTTTGTGATCCTTGAGCACCGCCACCTTTTGGAGATCAGAGTATTTCTCCTCAACACCCTCAACATTCCCAACATAGTCCTAGATCTCCGCAAATTTCTGTAAACGAGACAATACAAAGTTAGGATCATATGATTCTCAATTGGATAGGATAACTAAGCTTAGTCAGTGATCCTTACATCGTTGAAGTACTCGAGGAATTGATGGCGGATCAGGGGGAGGCCTTGTAGGTTGTCAGCTTCGGAAGTCTTCCTTTTCTTTCCACCTCTTCCCTTCGAAGCGGTTGCCTTGGGGATGACGATGGAAGGGCTAGCAGCAGATTTTTTCTTGGAGGATCGAACAGTGTCAAGCTCAGTGACGCTGAATTTGGAGGAAGATCTTGATGATTTTCCAGCGCCTACACACCCAAAACAGATAAGTATCCTTATCATATCTCTTTTTAACTATTTATTCAAACATTTAAATATAAGAAGTACAGGATACTTACTTGACATAGTGACTGAACCTGAGGATACCTCTTGAGAATCCTGGGTGTTTGTTTTGAATGATCTTGTGGTAGGATCAAGTTTTCTAAAAGCAGCAAGTCTCCCCTTGGTGGCAGCTGAAGGAATAATATGCGAGAATGTGATAGCTGTACAAAAGAAACAGGAGCATATTAGTAGTCATCATCAGAAATGAGCTTACTCAGTGATCCTTCTAAGGATCCTCTACCCTACCATGGGTGCTCCACTTCCTTGGCAGATCCTTTCCATCCTGGATAGAATCCCTTCTGACGAAGAAGAATCTCCGTTTCCAGTTGGTATCATTTTTAGTGGCCTTAAAGATGGGATGTTCTTCACCAGGTTTGCGCTTGAATAGATATCGGTGGAATCCAAAGGTTGTGAGGTCATACATCTCAGCTAGTTCTGACATTCCCAAGTCAATTCCTTCTTGCTCAATGATCCTTTCAAGGGTATATAAGACCCTCCAGATCATTGGCATAGCCTGGATGTAGGACATGCCGGTGAGGGAGAAGAAAGACTGGGTGAATTCAGGGAAAGGATATGAGTATCCTATTGTGAACGGTGTGACCGGGAAAGCTACCCAAGTTTCAGAAATATAGTCACTAAGAACGGTGGGGTCAAATGGTTTGAAAACAGTATTTGCCGGAAAACAGTGGCGGATTCTGTCTATTTGTGTATCAGTGAAACAGCACCTCTCATTCGCTGAATCTTTGATGATCCCTGGCTTTTGAGAGGAGTGTCCTTCTTATGATCCTTCGCCGGTGAGGATCTTAATATCATCTTGAAGAAGGTGAAGAAAGAAGGAGCAGAGAAAGAAAACGTAAAGAAGGAAGAGGAAGAGAAATACCTGCTTGGTCTTCGGATATGAATTTAAAGGGAGTTACTCTTGATTTTAAATGCAGATTGATCTCTATCTCTAACTCCTATTTATAATGATGATTCTGCAGGATAGTCACTCCAGTGACGTCATGATTCGCAACGGCTAGTCCGATTATAACGGCTAGTTATCCGTTGGTTAAATGCGGATAAGAACAAAATATAACTCATTTATTTACAAAATTACTCCTTATATTTTGGGGGCAATTTTTAGGGGTGGATTTCTAAGTAATCAGTGATCCTTAATTGCCGTTGTGTTTAGTGATCCTTACTTCTGTATGAACTGGTGATCCTCTGAAGTGCTTCAGGATCAGGATCATGGATCACTATAAGGATCCTTGTACTAACAATTGTCTACTTTGAATTCAAAATTGTTTTGCAGGAGTATCAATTTGGACTTGGTCTTGGCGATATTCCTGGAGTATATTCCTTGAAGTATTCCGCACGTGCTTGGCTGAAAATGGACGTTATGGAGTCGTGGAAGACTTGCACCATTTGCATAATGTTAGTTAGAGTAGATATTTTCTATTTTTAAAGGGGTAGCGAGCTAATTAGAAAACACTTGGCTATTTTTGGCTACACATACACTCGTACAACTGCTCTCACCAGCTCTCGCTAACTCACTTGGCGATTAGACACCTTTACACACAATACACTGTAGTGATCCTTGTACTTAGCTCGCTATCATCCGAAGTTGTAACACATTTCTTGTTTAATTTGAGTTGGTGATCGGTAGTTTCCATCACCCGAGGTTTTTTTATGCCGGAGATCATTCATTGATCAAGGGCTTTTTCCTCGTATAAATCTTCGTGTCACTTGTTCATTACATTTCATAGTGATCCTTATTGTTGTTCATCAATTCAAGCATCATATCCCACAACAGAAAGTTTGGTTACATTGTCATTGCTTGATTTTTGACCAAAACACTAGTCAAGTCGCGCGATCGGTCGTTGACTTTGACCTTGACTTTGGCTTTCGAAACACGGGGTGTTACATCGAATGTCCTTCTTGGAATGTTGATGCTTGGGTGACGAAGCTGAGAGATATCGGCGGTAATCCTGTGGAACATCTTGCTAAACCTTTGGTTGAGGAGCCTTCCAAGGCGGCTGAAAAGCTGACTGATGCTGGTGGCGATGCTGAGAAGGATGTTGGGGCTGATCCTGGACCGGGTGCTGGTGCGGATGCTGATGAAGCTATGGTTGAAGAGGGTGTTGCCCCTTGAAGGCAGCTAAGTGGGCGATGATGGATGTTGATGCCGAGGCCGGAGCCCACTTTTTAAATTTGACGGTTGTGGTTGTCGAACAATTTAATTTCCTGTCTGTTAAACAATTTACTTTACTGCATTTAGACAATATGATGGCCAAAGGTGGAGGGATCTTGAGTTTCAGGACGAAGCCCTTGGTCATCAATTAGTATGCTTTATTTTGAACAGTGACAATTGAGGGTGGAGGGATCTTGAGTTTCAAGACGAAACCTTCAATTGTTAAGTAAATATGACTAAGACTAATTGTGTTTCTGGTGGATGGATCTCGGTCTGAGATGAAGCCAGAAACACAACCTTTTGTTATGTTAATAAACCAACCTCTTTTTGCCTTATCCATTGTTGTCCATTTTTGCAAATCTTGTTATGTGTTGTTTGAATTGAATGCAATTTCAATTTTTCGATCTTAGTGTAATATTTCAATTATTCTGACCAAATATCCTTAAAATATATCCTAGTCAGGATACTCATAGATATTCTATCAAGACTTTTGTCGAACATAGTTTCAAAAACTTAGACAATTTAGATAAGGCTTCTAAAAGAATAAAAAGGAGAGATCATACCAGAGATAGAATATATCTCAATTCTTAACCTTCAGTTCTTTTGCAACCATCCCATCGAAGATGTCCCCAGTCTGGGAGACTTAGTAAACCAAGTCCAAACTTGATCCTTTGAACTGTTCACAACGCCTTAGTAGGAATGTCCCCTGTACATGGTGTCTTCAAATACTTAGGAATTTTTTGCCATCAATCGCAACTGATTGTACACTTGTGTATAACTTTAGTATTACAGGGGATAAACCCTAAATATCCTGGAGATAGATCCTCAATATCCTTGGGGTAAAACCCAAGTATACTGGGGAAAATCCCAAATTTTCGTGCGCTACAGGCGGGAGTGTATAAACTCCAAGACTTAGAAAGGTGAAAACCTTTAAACCTTAGAGAGTATGAAAATACCCTTTCGTGAGAGAGGGTGATCAATCCTCATATACCTTTAGGATCCAGGATATAGGCAACAATAACGAAATTGTCAGCCACTTTTACATGGACTGGTCCCGCTATCTTGAACTATCCCTGGATAACTTGCACTCCAGGCGGGGTGTTTGAACCCAATTCGAGAGAAAGGTGAATACCTTTAAACCTGTGAAGGGATCAGGATCCCTTAAATGTGAGAGAGGGGGCCAATCCTCTAATCTTTCGATTCATCCTGAGTGTATATCCTGGAGTGACATCCCGAAGCATATTCTGCAAAACAACCTTAAACTAAGGTGGGTGTTAGCTTGGCTAACACCCCTCCGAAGCCTAAGTCATATTGGGTTCAATAGGAATAGAATAAAATTATATTTAAAAGAGATAGAATTCACACCATCATGAGTTAGAAATTAAATTCTAAACTCACTTGAAATAGGATTTGAGGTGTATAGCATTCCAGGATCTTGGCAAAATATTCCCCTCCATATTCTTGAGTCGGTTTGCACCTTTCCCATATTCTGACTTAATTTCATAGGGTCCTTCCCATTTTGGAGCTAATTTTCCATCGGCAGGGTTGGTTGTATTCTGGAAAGCTTTCCTCAACACCCAATCTCCAACTTGAAATCTTCTCGTCCTTAGGTTTTTGTTGTATGCTCTGGATATCCTCTGTTGGTATGCTGCCACTCTTAATTTTGATGCATCCCTTATCTCATCGACAGTATCCAGCTCTTGGCATAGAGCTTCAGGATTCTTCTCAGGATCCCGGAGGTTGGATCTTGCTGTAGGTACCACCATCTCTGTTGGGATTACTGCTTCTGCTCCAAATACTAAGGAAAATGGGGTTTGTCCAGTTGCACTCTTTACTGTTGTCCTATCAGCCCATAAAACAAAGGGTAACTCTTCTGCCCATCTTCCTTTCTTAGCTCCTAGTTTTTTCTTCAAATTGTTGACAATTATCTTGTTCGAGGATTCTGCTTGTCCATTCGCTTGAGGATGTACTGGTGTGGATGTGATAATTTTGATTCCCCAACTCTTGCAAAAGTCGGTAGTGCTCTTACTGATAAACTGAGAGCCATTGTCACAAATTATCTTAGCTGGTACCCCAAACCTAGTCAAGATATTCCTTTTTATGAAGGATACTACTTCTTGGTCTCTGACTTGAACAAACGCCTCAGCTTCATCCCATTTAGAGAAATAATCCGTCATTTCCAGCATAAAAACTTTTCCTCCTAGAGCTTTTGGCAACTTTCCCACTATGTCCATACCCCACTTCATGAATGGCCAAGGGGAAGCAATAGGATATAGCGGTTCAGCAGGTTGATGCAGTATATTGTTGTGCCTTTGACACGCATCACATCATCGAGCATATTCTGCAGCATCTTTCCTCATCGTCAGCCAATAGTATCATGTTCTTAACACCTTTGAGAAAAATGATATGCCCCCAGTATGGTTACCACAATCCCCTTCGTGTATATCCTGAAGTACTTCTTTAATTTCGGGATCCTCCAAGCACCTCAAGTATGGTCCTGCAAGCGATTTCTTATATAGAAAATTATTTATAATAGTGAATCGGGATACCTTCATCCTAAAAGCCTTAGGATTCTCATCCTTTGGGATGTGTCCTTCTCTGAGGTATTTCATGATTGGGGCCATCTAGGACTTAGGATCCTCCTCAGGATACTCATTATCAGGATCCTGGATACTTGCTACTTCCTTATCTTGAGATTTGAAAAGATCCACTGCGGGATATAGTATATGTAGTATTGGTATCTGAGTTCCTTTTGGTATTCTGACTGAAGATCCTAAGTTCGCCAAGGCATCTGCTTCAGCATTATCCTCTCTTGGTACATGTTCAAGTGTAAAAACATCGAAATATCCTGCTAATTTTTTGAGAATTTCAAGATACTCGATTAACCTTTCACCTTTGACTGCATATGATCCATTAAAATGGTTAGTAATTAACAAGGAATCAACATATACTTGCAAGCTTTTAATATTCATACTCCTGGCCAACTCTAATCCTGCAATTAAAGCTTCATATTCTGCTTCATTATTAGTGGCAGGAAATTCACATCTAATAGCCTGGGGTAATATGTCCCCCAGTGGCGATTTTAGTAGTATACCCAATCCTACACCTCTCACATTAGATGCACCATCAGTATATAATGTCCAGGATTCTAAGGTTTCTCCTAGTTGTTGTACTTCTAGGTCTACTTCATTTTGAATATCACTACTGAAATCAGCCACAAAGTCTGCTAGAGCCTGAGACTTTATAGCATTTCTAGGTTCATATACTAGATCATAGGCACTTAATTTTACTGACCACTTAGCCATTCTACCCGACATCTCAGGTTTCCTAAGCACATTTTTAACAGGATAATTAGTTTTAACATGGATCCTATGTGTCTCAAAATAATGTCTAAGCTTTGTCGATGCCATAACTAAGGCCAATATCAATTTTTCTAAGTGAGAATATCTAGTTTCAGCATCTAATAAACTTTTACTAACATAATAGACAGGATACTGCTGACCTTCGTGATCCTTTACCAGAACAGCACTTACTGCATTCCCTGATACTTCAAGATACATGGATAATGGTTCACCGTCCTCGGGCTTCATCAACAGAGGTGCAGTTGAAAGATATTGCTTTAACTCCTGCAAGGTTGCTTCATGTTTCTCTCCCCATTCGAATTTCTTATTCTTATTCAGGATATCGTAGAATTCCTTGCATTTCTCCGAGGATCTCGATATAAAGCTGTTTAATGCTGCTACTCGCCCTGTTAATCTTTGTACCTCTTTCATGTTGGAAAGTGACTTGATATCCAAGATAGCTTTGATCTGTTCTGGGCTCGCTTCTATCCCCCTTTTTGTCACCATATATCCCAGAAATTTTCCTGCCCCCAGTCCAAAATGGCATTTGACAGGATTTAGTTTCATGTTGTACTCGTCCAGGATATCAAATGCTCCTTCAATATCCCGGAGATGATTCTCTTTCTTCTTGGATTTTACCACCATATCATCGATGTACACCTCCATGGTGGCCCCCAGTTTGTCTTTAAACATTGTTTTGGTCAAAAATCACACAAGGATAATGCAACCAAATCTAATTTTATGAGGTATGATGCTTGGTTAATTGTATGAACGACAAGTATATGAAATCAACGATGAACACCGAGATTTATACGAGGAAAAAGCCCTTGATCAAGAGATGATCTCCGACATAAAAAACCTCGGGTGATGGAAACTACCGATCACCAACTATATTGCAAAAAACAATAATGATCCTTGTACAACTTCGGAAGAAAACAAGCTCAATACAATGAATTGCTAGTGTAAGTGTGTGTTTTTGCTAAGTGTTTGCAGAGAATTCGAGTGTTATGTGTTTTTTTGTGGTGTGTACGACTTATGCCTCAAATGAGCTTGTTTACCCTTAAAAAGATAAGAAATATCAACTAACAAACTTTCCTAAAAAGGTGGAAATGGCCCATGTTCTCCAAAAACGGTTATATTTCATCAAGCATGTGCCATATGAACGAATATTCCCCGAAATTCCAGCTAAGAATGAGTCCACTACGTCCATTACCTGCATTTAAACATTAAAAATGTGACAATTGTTAGAAAACATAAGTTCTGTTAAGGATCCTGGATCCTCAGACTCGTGATCCTCAGACTCTGGATCCTCAGACTCTCTGCATCATCCATTAAGGATCTATGATCCATGCCCAGTCCCAGGATAGATGATCCTTAGCATAAAATTCATGCCCTAACAATTGCCCCCAATATGGAAGTTGTGATAAGGATTCACAGCTGTCATATTTCCGTCAGAAGCGGACTAGCTGTTGTTGCCGGTAACTAGTTGTTACACTGCCTGTCGTCACTGATAAGACCTGCTATAATCATTATTGCAAAATATAGAGTTAGAGATAACTCCTCAAATGCCTTTACAGACAAGAAGATCCTTCTGTTTGTGGAGAATGAATCCTTCTACATAGTTCGCTATTAACCTTCCTGCACTTTAATATCTGCATAGACACTTTAACTGTTAGATAGCCATGTCCGGCCTGGGTGGATGGTCCACGGTTTTGCTGGTGAAATCCAGGCCAGATGATTTTGATACATAATGAATGGGTAATAACATTAAACTTTTTCGGCTACATCTGTTGTTTCTTCCCTCTTTATTTTTCATGTATGCTTTCTATTTTCAAAGATATCATCGCCAAACAATTGGAAAGTTATTGGAAATCTGATGATAATGTTAGACTTTTAACAGAAAACTTGAAGTGTTCATATAAATGTGGATCAATGATCCTTAACCAAAAAGGATAAGAGACAACTTGCAGCTTAGAAAAAGTTAGAATATAACATACCAGAGAATCCAAGTTAGGATTCTATATCCTTGTAAACTAATACTAAATAAAATGTGTGAAAAGTAAAGTTTCCAGGATCCTTATTGTCAGAACTTGTATAACTTTAGAGTTCCAAGATCCTGCAAGAAAACAAACTTGGGACAAAGCCAAATAATTGGGAATGAACCCATAATAACTGGGGACAAGCCCAAATAAACTGGGGACAACCCCAACAAACTGGGGACAAGCCCAAATAAACTGGGGACAAGCCCAAATAAACTGGGGACAAGCCCAACAAACTGGGGACAAGCCCAAATAAACTGGGGACAAGCCCAAATAAACGGATGTAAACTGGGGTCAAGCCCAAATAAACTTGTGTAAACTGGAGTATGGCCCTCACTGGCGACTATCCATGTCACACCCCGACCGCGTAAAACAACAAATCGCGGCGGAAACATCGGGGCGTGTCGTAACAGAATAAATTGTTTCATAACCATGGCATACAAAGTTGTATTTTATTTATTAAACAAGGGTGTTACATTGTCTTGAACAGTAAACAAAAGAGTTTATAACATAATTAAACATAATCTATCTTCTTTTAAAGTCTCTAAGGCACAGGTCCGCCCTAGTATCATGATCAACATCCTATGGAAAAGCACCTGAAAACACATGTGAAAATAGGTACGTCAGCATAAAAATGCCTGTGAGATACATAGGTTTTGTGAAAATAGGATTCATGACTTATGTTTAAGAAAAATGTTTAGTCATGAACCTTGTAATTTGCTTTGTCATGTAAATCATTTGAATACAATAAGATCAGATGATATGTATAAGTAAATGTCAGGTTAAATAAATAACCATGTAAAAATGTGTTTGTATAAGATAAGTTGTTTGTAAATCAATGTCTTGTGAAAAGTATGTTATTTGTATAAAATGTTCTATGTCTCAATATTGAAATGATTCAAATAACGTTACGACATGTAATACCATACAAACACTTATATATAGGAAGTACCAGCGGCGTATCCACCATGCTTGTATCATATTACACACGCATCGTTACTTAATCACTTAATCAAACCATACCAATCAATGTAAGAAGCCTATGTTTAAACCAATTGTCAAATGTATTGAATAATATGCCAAAGTGTTCATTTCAAGATGTAAATCATGTAGTGTGAAACAATTGTCAAACATGTTATGTGTCAAATGTAAACCATGTCAAATGTCAATGTCAAATATCCATGTCAAATGTCTATGTCAAATATCCATGTCAAATGTCTATGTCAAATATCCATGTCAAATGTCTATGTCAAATATCCATGTAAAATGTTTATGTGAAAAATGTCTATGTCAAAATGTCATGTATGGCAAGTGAAATGTCTCAACTAAACCATATGCACAAAAACAAAATATTGAAGTAAAACATGGTTTAAATCAATCTTATGTCTTTGTGGAAAAATGCATGCAAATATTTAATATGAACATTTATGCGGTATTGTGAAAATGTATACATCCAAGCCTTGTGACTGTGGTGATAAACCCTTTAAACAAATTAAAGGTTTATCTGTCTTATATCATCGAATTCGGTCATTCCTTTCATCCCCTTTCCCTGGGATGTCCGGAACGGGAGTTGTCAATTCCTATGGTACCACTACCTACTAACGAACGGTGTAGCTAATGTTAATGAATGTATTGTCCCATGTAAACAAACCAAATGTCATACCAAAATGTAAGCATGTGAAAACAATGCACTAAGTATGTAATCAAATGAACATACATAGCGTGAAATGTCATGTAAAACGATGTACTAAGTAATGCACATAATGGGCACACCTAGCAGGAAATGTCATGTAAAACAATGTACTAAGTAATGCACATAATGGGCACACCTAGCATGAAATGTCATGAAATCATGTACTATAATGTACTAACGAACATAGCAGGTATATGATGTGAAAACAGGAAAGCACGAAAGTAACAAGTAGGCACATGTGTTCCACCCCAAAATAGTTTGGAAAACAGTAAAAGAGGGATCTATGTACTCACTTGAGATTGCTCAGATGTCTAAAGATAACCACCAAGCAATGATATAGATCACGGAATCAAACGGCACCTAATATAGGTAACTATGTTAATAAACCGGACCTAAATCGGATGATTGGATAGAATGAGGGTTTGTAAACCAAACGAGTGTAGAGACTCGTGTCATTTGGTTTAACAAAGCCTACATACTAAAAGAAACCTAACATAATTATTTACGACCCATTACGACCCGTTTAGGAAGCTTATGCTACTTTAACGCGTCGTTCGCGTGAAACGCGTTCGGACCGCATAACTAGCCCTATGACAAGTGTTATATGCCTAAACATGTTATATAATCAGTTATGTGACAAAGGTTTAGGTTACATATGCTTAATTACCAATTACACATGAAAAGGGTATTCTGGTAATTTACCTAAGGCAGATAAACTACCTATCATACAACTACTTAAACGATGTGACCATAGGGTATAACCTCGGAAGGTTATTCCCTACCTACTATGGTCACCTAATGTGTTTGGTCGGATCCTAATGATCGACCAAATGGGTCGGGTTCGAAGGTATAGGCGATTTATTAGATCGCCTACCCTACGACCCTAGACAACGTGGTAATCAGTGGGCATAGTCCCAAGGGACTATGACCAACGTGATTACACTCACGTTGCGAAGTTCAAACGAACTTCGCATTGACCATTACTGGTCAACACTGAAAGTCAAACAAAGTTTGACTTTCTGACTCGAAAAGCAGTAAAATAAGGAAAAGAACGAAAGAATACTTACGAAGGGTCCCCGAATGCTAATCTAGATCAATATAGTTCAGGTATGAAACAAAGGTTTCAACTTAGAACACAATTAATCAGATTCTAGTGCTTTAAAACAATGAAAGGCATGGGGTATATATAGTTTTCGGTGAACCGTTGAGATCGTTTCATGGAAACCGTGATTCAATCACATCCGTACACTTGTTGAAAGGTTATGGAAGCTAAATATGATCCTTATCTAGTGACTAAGCAAGTTAGAACATGTGGTGGAGGATCAAACAGCTGCAACTTGTGATTAAATGCAGTTAATCTGGTCCAGAAGGGGGCTCGCGTGACGCTAAGGCCCCTCGCGTCACGCTAGGCCCTTGTTTTGGCAGATTTTACAGAAATGGTCCCTGCACCTTGTTTAAGCGATTTTTGATGCGTTTGAACCCCGTTAACCTCATTTCAAGGATCTAAAATGAAGTTAAAGTATAGGGAACTCAAAATGTGCTCAAAAATATCTAAGATGTCGGTTCGTTTGGCCGTACGATCGCGATGTTCGCTTAATTACGACGGAATGCGCACAAGCGCGAAAAACGATCCAAATGGCGTGACGAATGGATTTTTCTTTTGGCGAACACTAAAGTATAATATATTCATGCTCACATAAATTTTTTGATGTCCGGATGTATTCAGAACGTAAGTTATGCGCGAAAGTGCAAACTTGTGCACTTTTTGACACTTTTAGTCCCTGAATGACTCAAAAGTTTACTTTAGCATACCGAACCCCTCAAAGCCTATTTCTAAGCTATGTAAAGGATATTTATGGTATGTTTAACTTATGGTCATGTTTCAGAATGTTCGTTACAGTTCAAATTGGCATACTTTCGCAGTTTGTCAAGTTTAGTCCCTGTAAGCGAATTAACTTGTTTTTGCCATACCAAAGCCTTTAAAACTTATTTCTAAGTTATGTAAAGGTTATTTAAGGTATGTTGAGTATATGTTGATGTTCCGGAGTATTTCTCACATTAAACTGAGTACGTTTACGCACTAGTTTGCGTATAACTCTCCAGAAAGTGATGTAGAGTTTGAAATTACATAAAAGTCAAAACATGAAAAATGTAAAACATAACAAAACAAACATTGGGATCAAATAACATTGTTTTATTGATAACAGAACTGTTCATAGTGATTACAAGCACAATTGTTACAGTCTCCCCTACTTGTGGAAATTTCGTCCCGAAATTTATTTAGAGGAAACTCGTGGAAAAAGATGTGGATATTTCGCCTTCATTTGATCTTCGCGTTCCCAAGTAAACTCAGGTCCACGCTTAGCTTCCCAGCGAACTTTGACCAAAGGAATGCGCTTGCGTTTAAGCCACTTGACTTCACGTTCCATGATTTCCACTGGTTTCTCAACAAATTTCAGTGTTTTGCCAACACGAATTTCGTCAAGCGGTATGGAGAAGTTCTCATCAGCTGAACACTTCTTGAGATTGGACACGTGAAAAGTTGGATGAACATTTCCAAGTTCAGGAGGTAACTCAAGTCTGTAGGCTACCTTTCCGATTCTTTCGACGATCTTGAATGGTCCAACGTATCTAGGTGCAAGTTTTCCTTTCTTTCCAAATCTGATCACACCTTTCCAAGGTGAGACCTTAAGTAATACTCGATCACCGACTTGAAATTCCAAGGCTTTGCGTTTTGGGTCCGCGTAAATCTTCTGACGGCTTCTAGCTGCCTGAAGGTTATCACGAACTTTCTTGACCTTGTCAGTTGTCTCTAAAATGAGGGCAGGTCCAGTAATTTGAGCCTCGCCAATCTCATTCCAGCAGACTGGTGAACGACATTTTCGACCATAGAGAGCCTCGAAAGGAGCCATTTTGATGCTAGTGTGATAACTGTTGTTGTAGGAGAATTCAATCAATTTAAGATGTGAATCCCAACTACCACCAAAATCGATCACACAAGCTCTAAGCATATCCTCCAGAGTCTGGATTGTTCTCTCAGATTGACCATCCGTTTGCGGATGATAAGCTGTGCTCAGATTAAGTTGGGTCCCCATGGCAGATTGCATGGTTCTCCAAAAATGAGAAGTGAAACGAGCATCTCTGTCAGAAATGATGTTCAACGGAACACCATGTCGAGCTACAATTTCATCCACATAGATTTGTGCAAGTCTGTCAGCAGGAAAATCCTCACGGATTGGCAACAAATGTGCTGACTTTGTAAGACGATCAACGACTACCCAGATGGCATCATGACCTTTCTTTGTGCGCGGGAGTTTGGTAATAAGATCCATAGTAATGTTTTCCCATTTCCAAACTGGGATCTCTGGTTGCTCCAATAAACCAGAAGGACGCTGATGTTCAGCCTTAACCTTAAGACAAGTAAGGCATTTGGATACGTATAAGGCAATGTCTTTCTTCATACCAGGCCACCAATAGTGAATACGAAGATCCTTATACATTTTATCTGAGCCCGGATGAATAGAATAACGAGACTTATGGGCTTCATCCATAAGCAAGGCACGAAGATCATCCTGGCTTGGGACCCATAAACGGTCCATGAAGTAATATGATCCATTGTCCTTCAGTTCCAGAGCAGGTGTTATGTGATAGGGAAATTCCTTATCCATTAGACCTTGTGAAACACAAGATTGTTGAGCTTGAGAAATGCGTGCTTGGATATCAGATCGAGCTTGAATAATAGATTGAACACGTACACAATGAAGCTTAGTACGTTCCTTACGACTCAATGCATCAGCTACGACATTCGCCTTACCAGGATGGTAGCGAATTTCGCAGTCATAGTCGTTTAAAAGCTCAACCCAATGTCGCTGTCTCATGTTGAGTTCCTTCTGGTTGAAGATATGCTGAAGACTTTTGTGGTCAGTGAAAACCACACATTTTGTACCGTACAAATAGTGTCTCCAGATCTTGAGAGCAAAGACAACTGCACCCAACTCAAGATCATGAGTGGTGTAGTTCTTCTCATGAATCTTCAACTGCCTCGATGCATAGGCTATGACTTTGTTCCTTTGCATCAGAACACAACCAAGACCCAATTTCGATGCATCACAATACACGACAAAATCATCGTCACCCTCAGGCAATGATAGAACAGGTGCATCGCAAAGCTTCTGCTTCAAGTGATGAAAAGCTTCCTCTTGTTTGTATCCCCAATAAAAGGGCATTTTCTTCTGAGTTAGAGCAGTTAGAGGAACTGCAATCTTCGAGAAGTTTTCTATGAAGCGGCGATAATAACCCGCTAGACCAAGAAAAGAACGAACTTCAGTGGGAGTAGAAGGTGTATCCCAATCCTTGATCGCACTGATCTTGGAGGGATCTACATGAATACCTTGCTCGTTGATAATATGCCCCAAAAATTGAACTTCTTTAAGCCAAAATTCGCACTTGGAGAATTTGGCGAAAAGTTGCTCTTTCTTTAGGAGTTCTAGGGTAAGACGAAGATGTTGCTCGTGATCAGCTCGCGTCTTAGAGTAAATCAAGATGTCGTCAATAAAAACAATGACGAACTGATCCAAATAAGGTTTACAGACCCTATTCATTAAGTCCATGAAAACAGCAGGAGCATTAGTCACACCGAATGGCATGACTATGAACTCATAATGCCCATATCGAGTACGGAACGCTGTCTTGGGAATATCTTCTTCATGCACCCGAAGTTGATGATATCCGGAACGCAGATCAATCTTCGAAAAATAAGAAGCGCCTTGTAACTGATCAAAGAGATCATCGATGCGAGGTAGGGGATATCGATTCTTGATGGTAAGCTTGTTAAGCTCACGATAATCGATACACATCCTAAAAGATCCATCCTTCTTCTTAACAAAAAGAATGGGAGTGTTGGTGCACACATCTGTCGTCTTCGTCTTGTATCGAGTCTCGGTACGGTGCGGATCTAAACAAGACATGATGTCATGATGACATCATCTAGATGACATCATCGATGACATCACATCACAAAAGGACAAAAGTGAAATGCTTAAAGTTGAAATCAGATTTATGTTATTAGAGGTTACGCTTGAATGGTCCAATCACATGTGATGTTTCGCTTCAAGACAGAATGTTATATTTGAAGGATTTCGCTTGAAGGGTTTCGCTTCAAGTGTTTCAAGCGAAATCCTTAGGCTATATATAGGTTAGTTGGCATTTCATTTGTAACAGTTAGAACAGTTTTTGCTGAGTGATACCGAAGTGCTGCCGGTTTCTCTTCTGATTGTAAAGGTTGTAATATCAATATACAAGAGATTTAAAGAGTGAAACAAGCTGTTTACACGTCCGTTTCTCTGTTTCCGCCTTTGAAACGGACTAGAACTCTTCCGAACGACTCGTTTAGGTCGGAATCCGATCCTACAATTGGTATCAGAGCTCAGGACGAGGAGTTCTTGCCAAAAACAGCCGGTTTTCACCACGATTTCTGTTTCTACATCATTCTTTTTCGAAATTTCAAACTTTTAACGGATAAAATCGACTAAAATTCTCACATATCACGCATAATCATGTTTTAACAAATCCTGGAAAATTTCCGATTGAAAATCAATTTAAAAATGGATGAAAGTCATGGATTCGCTTGAAAGTTGTTCGTGTTTGCTGATGTCATATGGCTCTCGCTTGAAATGAACATTTTAGATCTGATTTCGCTTGAGAGTTTGAAGCGAAATTGAAGATTTCGCTTGAAGTAAGAATTTGTTTGATGATTTCGCTTGAATAGTTGAAGCGAAACTGATCTGTTTGCATTTCGCTTGAAAATACGTTGACTTCTGATTGAAATTTACAGTGCTGTTTTAACTAAATTGTGCTGTTAATCGAAACCTGCTGTTCATTAAAATCTGTTTGACTGCTACGTTGAGAAACTGTTCTGAGTTGTGTGAATATATCAGTTTATATAGTGCATGTGAAGACTGAAACATCGATTTTATGGATTTGCTTTGAATATTGATATTGTCGAGATATATGTGATTTTAAAAAAATTGTCTGCCATCGATTTATGTGTGAATATATCGGTTTATAAAGTTCATTTGATTGTATACGTTGAATTGTGTGACATATTCTGATCGAGGATTGTTAGTTAATTGAGAAAAAAGAAATCACGTGTTTGTGTTAAACTACATCGATTTATGTGTATTGCATATGATGTTCATCGATTAAATCACTATTAAGTTTGTCTGTTCTAAACTTCTTGAATATAATAATCCATGTTGTCAGCCAAAGCATGTGTTTGCATGTGTATAAGATTTACATGTGATAAGTGTTAAACAATTAAATAGTTGTCAGTTTGTTGTCTTTGTAATTGTGTGAGGTTCACTTAAAAATTAGTGGGATATAGTGATTGTGTCAGATCATGTGAATGCTATCAGTTCATGTGATTTATTTTTTAAAAAATTGTCAGCAAAGTGAATGTTGTTGGTCTAATGGGTATTAAGTATGTCTCGTAGTTGTCGGTAATCAGGTCACAAGGTTTGGAGCACGGTTCGATCAGTACGTTTGATCAGTCAAGTCATTTTGTGTGGTCAAGTTGCGTGATACTTGTCAGTTCGTACGGTTTGGAATTCAAAGGTTTCAAAGGGTCAAGTCACTTGATTTCGATTCGGGTCCTAGAAGTCCGCACAGTTGGTCAACGTTCAGTTCGCACAAAAAATCGCCAGTCTGAGTACCAGTTTGTTTCAGTTAATTGATAAGCGTTTAAACTGATTGTATTTTTGTTTGTGATTGTAAAGGTACTTGCAAGGTGTTTTTCGAAGTATTTGCCGAAGACATGGAAGAGGATTTCTACAACGCGTTTGCCACACCAGTCGCTCCGGTTACTGCTGCTGAAAATTTATATAGTGAAAATGAAACGGGAACGCATCAAAAACCACCAAAGCTTATGTACATTGAAGAATTTAAAGGATGGCAGAATAGATTTGAGAACTGGGTACAAGCTTACAAGTTTGATGCATGGTGTTCATTGTTGAAAGACTATGAGAAACCAAAGAATGACCGTGGGATGGATAAAGCAATTGAGGACTACTCAGAGATTGACAAATTAAAATTCACAAGTGAGAAAATGATGATCAGTATTCTTCAGCAAGCAATAAAAGAAGATATATTTGTTTTGCTCCAACATAATGGTACAGCTAAATCAATCTGGGAAGCATTGATTCAGAAATTCCAAGGAAGCGCAGATATGATCAAGAACAGAAAGGCTTTACTGAAAAAATCATTTGATATGTTTTCAGCCTTTGATCATGAAACTACAAAGCATACCATTGATAGATATTGTCATCTAGTCTTGGAAATGAAAAGATTTAACATTGATAAAGAGGATGATGAGTGGGTTGATAAACTTGCTGAAGCATTACCACAACAGAAATGGGGAACGTATTTGCTGATCTTAAAACATACAAGAAAGTCTGAAAATATGAATTTGGCTCAGTTTATTCAGAGGATTGAAGAGCATGAGTTAGATATTCAGAAAACAGCTATCATGACAAATCCAAATGCCAAACAAGATGTCAGTTTGTATTACCGAGGGAACAAGTTTGAGACTACCCCCAGCCCTAGCCCAAAGATTCAAACTGGTTTCAGTGCAGATGGTTCATCCGGAACAAAGAGTAATGTTACTCAAAGTGGTGGATCTTCATCATTCTCAAGTTTTGATCCAAACTTTACAACATCAAGTCCTCAACAACAAAACTCAACAAATCTTCAGTGCAATGTTACTTTAAACATTCAAAATGGTCAGAATCTGTCTCCGGAAGTTGCCAAGCAACACATGGCATCACTGGTTACTATGTTAGAATCTTACGAAAGTTTGATCGGTGGGAAGATTGGGAATCCGATGCTTACCAAAGAAGATTACGACCAAATTGATGCTGAAGAACTTGAAGTGATGGATATCAAATGGTGCTTAGCAAGTGCTTGGAGGAGAGCTGAGAAGTTTCAAGAGATTACTGGTAGGGATGAATTTCGAGGAATGGCTACCTCTCCATTGGGATTTGATAAATCAAAGGTTACCTGTTTCCGTTGTAAAGAAAAAGGTCATTTTAAACGAGAGTGCAAAAGTAAAGAAACTACCGGGAATCAAGATAGAAACAATTATTATCAGAAATCAATCTTCCATCAGACTACTCAACAACCTCAAATTGTACATGCTCATGCTACTGATGATGGAAAGAAGAAAGCTTTAATTATTCATCAAGATGACGAAAAAGTTGCCGAGGGATTTAGTTGGGATAAATACATTCCATCAGAATCAGGCTTTGTTGCTCGAATTCTAGGTGAAGATGAGGTTAATCAGAAAAGAATCCCGATTTTTTCAGATCTTGGAAGCGATGTAGATACCGATGATGAGGAAGAATATCTTAACAAATGTAGAAAAAGCATTGAGCCTGATAGTTTTAATTTTTTCTATGCAGATAAAGTTGACATGCTGAATCAGAAGAAGATTGCTCGCTTAAAAAGGGAACTGGAAGCAGCAAAGTTACTTGCTAATGAAAAGGCAAAGACAGAAGTTGGAGAAACAAAAGTTGAAGCAGTGACTGAAAATGCAATAGAAAAAACTGTTGAAGTGGAGAAAGTGGTAGAGAAAATAGTCGAAGTTGAAAAATTGGTCGAAGTAGAGAAAATTGTTGAGATTGAAAAGCTAATTGAAAAAGTGGTTGAAGTTGAAAAACCATGTTTGAAGTGTTCAGAATCTTGCAAAGCTTGTGAAGAGAAAGATAAGAAGATTGCTGAGTTAGAGAAGATTAAAGAAGATTTACTGTCTGATGTGAAGTATGTGAAGGAGTCGTACGATGTACTGAACAGGACAGTTGATCGTCTGAAAAAGACGAATACTAAAACTGAAAAAGCAATGGATAAAATGAGTGCAACATTGATGACAAAGCAGAAAGTCATTAATGAGTATATTGAAGATTGTGCACAGTTAAAGAAAGAAGTGGAACTTGAGAAGATTGAGAGTGAAAGGATTAAACGATTACTGTTGAGTTACACTACTTGTGATTACTTGATTGATCGTGTTTATCCTACTGTTGCAGGTCTGGAAGCGTTCATGGACAAAAAGACTGAAGATACTGATACTGGTAAGAAACCAAGTGTCAAGTATAACAGATGTCCGCCCCCGATCCATGAAACTTATTCTCCCAGGAATCCAAATGAAGAGCGTCTAAAAAAGGCAGTCAACATCAAGTTAAAGTCTGAAATCATTGATGAATTACCAGACAATATTGATGTTACATTCACAGCGTCTGACACTGATCATGAGTCTGAGTTATTAAAGAAAGTTGTCGATTAGGTGTTGGATACGGATGAGGAGTTAAAACCAGAGTCTAAGTCTGAAAGTCCGAGTTCGTCAGAAAAGAATCCGAGTTCACCGGTTAATAGGGTTTACAATAGAGAATTCCTGTTATCAAA